>WBMY01002130.1:1013751-1052454 GCA_013397315.1 Donacobius atricapilla | reverse complement strand
TTTCTGGAGCTGAGGATGGGAACTTGAGACTTTTTGCATCATATATTCAGATAAAATTCACCTGAGCACAGCACAAAGGAGCATTGGGGTCTGTGATACAATCCTGCTTCCTGATATCAGATAAAACAGTTTTCTCCTGCTCTGGTGACACTGTAACCTGCCCAATTCCCTCCTGTCACCTCTGTCCCCAGCCTGGTGCATGCATGGACAAATTCCCCAAGGTGAACTGGGCAGGGCTGCTGGGCCACTTTGCAGAGTGCCCCTCTCCTGGCCTCCTCCCCTGCTCACCAGGACAGGCCAGGTTTGCTGAGAAGCCAGTGGAGTTTACTTAAACCTACCATGAAGTGGAGTGTGGGGAAAGTCTTCCTCTAGGGTTGGGACAGAGCAGGGCAGCTTTGGAAAACCACCCTTGGCAGATGCCTGATGGGACAGTCAGCAGTCAGCAATCCTAGGGGGAAAAAAATCAACATTTGGAGGCTTTTATTTAAGTCTTGGCAAAACAGTAAGACTAGGATTGCTGAACAATGCTTCTATGAGGAAATCCCACATTCAAAGCACAGTCCATGCAGTGATGTGCTTGTGCTGCAGGCAGAATGTTGCTCAGGGAACAGGTGAGAAGTGAGAGCAGAGATCCTCAGGGTGGATGAGAGGCTGAAGTGTTGTCTCCAACTTGACTTCATCCCTCTCCTCTCTGAATGCCTGCAAGGAAGAGAAAGGCAACAAGGCTTTCGCACCATGGGTCACATCTTACTTGTTTTTGTCTTGGCCTCGAGCTGAGGGAGAGGGGAATTTGGAATAAAGGTGGTGTGTTAATTGCCTGCTGGGAGAAAGGCTCTTGCCTGGGATCAGACATGGTGAGGTCTGTAAGAGTGTTTCACCTTTCTCTAGCACATTCCAGATGAAGACTACGGGGAGAGGGGCCAATGCAAACCACATCAAAACAACCCTACTGAGGCACTGCATCACAGCTTGGGCAGGCAGCTGGAAGCACAAGGTATTTCTTCCCCATGGCAGAGTCCCTCAGAGAGGTGTTTCAGGTGTGCAGGATCCAATCATCTTCCCAATTATCTCCCATCTTGTGGCCCAGCAGTGGTGAGAACAGGCCTGCCAGCCCTGATGCACAGACAGGGCAGTGGAGTGAAGCTGGAGAGGGCAGCTGGGAGATGCTTTGCAGGCAGAACCTGAGCCAGGGCCCCCATACCAAGCATCCTGGCTCTGGGCACTTTTTCTCTTTGATTTGTCATGAGAGGAACCCAGTTTCAACACCGAGCCTTGGGCAATCCCTTGCTGCATTAGAATATTACAAGCATAGCTGCAAATCTACCAAGTTTTTCAAGTCCTTGCTTTCCCTATGGAATCAGCCCAGCAAAAGTCACATCTAGGTGAGATGCTTCATCCCTTTTTTGTTTTTTTTTCATCTAATACCCTTGTCAAATACTTGCAGGCAGCTGCAGCTTATCCTGTGTTTTTCTTGTGATTGCTTTGCCTGATATCATGGTGAGCATTCATATCAAGTGAGTCTATGATAGATAGTTGGATTTATGCTTTATGTTGTGATCCGGGGGTATAAATGTATTTAAGTGACTTATTCATCTTAAAAACCAGCACTGTTTGCTGCTCTCTCATCAGCATTACAGGCAGAGAGAGATAAAATAGCAATGGTAATTGTGGTGATGGAGTGTCACTGGCAAACAATATGAGCACAAACCCCATTTTTAGAGACAGATGGAGTACAACTCCTCTGTAATTTCTCTAGAACTATTTTTAGAATGGGACAGACTGAAAGCCCCTTGGGTAGAAGGGCATCATGGAAGGTGAGAAGGGCTGGGGCCAAAAGAAAACATCAGGACTTTTATAAGATTATTGCTTATTTGAAGAAAAAAAAAAAAAAAAGCAAAAGAGAGAGAGAAGAAACCAAAAAGTAAAAGACCTGGCAATCCTAGGAACATGAGCTGTTTTCCAGGGAAACTGCTCCTAGAACTAGGGCAGTTAGTGGGTGTGATGGTGATTAATGGGGCCGTCTGGATCACGGGATTGTAACCACAGCTCAGGCTGTGCATCAATCCCTGTGGTGCATTTATGGCCCTTTTATGCCATCCCCCTCCTTTAAACCTAATTTAGGGCGGTGCAGATCAGTTGCCAAAGCCCCTTTGGCCCCACCTTTCCAGGCTTTCCTGCTTTGCTTGCAGAGTTTAGGGGGGGCAGAAGCTGCCTCTCCTCTGCAAGGACTTGTTTCTGGGCTGGTGTGTCAGCCAGAGGGGTCTGGGCCATCTTATGACTGCTTTTAGCAACTCTGCTGCTCCTTCCCTTACAGCTGGTGCTTCCTCTAGGGCCAAGTGAGCTCTGCTAACTGGGGATATTGGGGAAGAGTGTCCCTTGCTGCAGTGGGTGTGAAGCTGCCCTGCTCTGGGGTGGGTGGGTGCATTTTTGTCATGTCTTGCTCCACAGAAAGCACTAAAAAAAACCTCACAGGTTTGTGCTGACCCAGGGCCAAACCTCTGTGCTGAATTTTTTCTTGGTGAGTTTAGGATGTTCTCCAAGCCATGCCTGATTCCATGGATGGTGAGCACCATGTGGGAGAAGTTTCTAGGGTTTGGTGGGGAGTTTTTCTAAAGGCCCAGCGTGTCTCCATGTGCTGAGAGGTGGAGGGAATGCATGGAGCCAGGCTGTGCAGAAGCAACAATCTCCAGTCCAAATAGTGTCAGCTGGGGAAATAAAGTAAGGAACGAGAAGGAAAGGTGCAGTGAGTCTTTCTGGTGCAGAGACTGAGCATGAGGGAGAAAATATTGTTGCACTTTGATAGGTGGTAGTTTTTGACAACTGAATGACATTTTGGCTTGCTTGGTGAGCAGGGGATAGAGGGAGACTAATGAGGAACTGGAATAATTTGGGATGCAAAGCTAGGGACTCAAGAGACACAAGAGGAACATATGCATAATCTTAACATCTTTCTTTGTCCCAGATCCCCAAGTCTCCTTTCTGGGAACTTCACAAAATCTTCCTCTGAATGCTGCTGTAACAACACTCCCCTCTCCCCTCCCCTTTTCATGCTTCTGTAGTGCAGCAGCTTCGGGTTTTTGTAAGGGGCTCTGCTGCTCTGCTTCCTTAGTGCTTGTCCAGGTCTGCTGGAGAGGAGGCAGGACTGTGCCTGTGACACAGCCCAGTGCCTGTTGTTTATCCAGCTATGTGTGTGTGAGCTGTGTGGAGCCAGGGTCAGCTCTGCCTTGGTCTGTGGGGACTGCAGTGGCCTGCTGGGGTGCTCTTGTCTGCTCCTGCTCCTTTCTGGAGCCACTTGTGGTGGTGCTGGGAGGGTTCTGCCAGTGATGGATGCCCTGGTCACCATTACACCAGGTCCTGGGCAGCTCAGCTGGAACCACGAGGGCTGAGCTTTGCCTGCTGGAGGCTGTTGCCATTGCTGGGTGGGCACCTAGTGCAGTATGATTGCTCCTGATTTATCCCCGAGCTTATGTAAAGCTTTATTTGGTAAAGCCACGCTTGGATAGGGAGATCTATGCCTGTACCTGTGCAATAGCTGAATTTTGATGGCAGTGTTGGCAGCAGGATGTTTTAGGGACAGGTGGTGGCAGGTGGAGCACTGGAATGCCTCACATGTCTTGGGCTGATGCCTGCAAGCACAGAGCCTGCAGCCCTGCTCAGGTACTGCCACTCTTCCCACCACTGCCTATCCCACTCTGCTTTTCTTGTCAGAGCTTTTGTGGGACTTTAATTAAAGATTTAGTGCAAGATGCCGCTTCCTTACAAATTGGTGAAGTGTTTCCAGTATAAAACTGTGTTCCTTATTTATAGTGCAATGTGAGAGTATAATGATTGTATTGCACATGGGAAAATTAAGCTGGGATCTTTGTTGGGAGAGAAGGAGGAATGAGATGCACAGCAGGTTCGGTGCAGTGTGCAGCATTGGAGCATCTTTCTTTTGTGCTGGGGCTGCAAAGTCTTATGCCATGTGTGAGGTACTGGCCAAATGTTCAGCTAAGAGCAGCCTGACTTGCAAGGACCCAACAGTCTCAAAGATTTAAAATAATGCTTGGGAGAGCATGTGCTATGGAGAGTGAACAAAGCATCATGGGCAGTGACTGAGTCACCAGGACAGACTTTCCCTGGGCTCAGGCAAGTCTGAAGTGCCCAGATGAGCTCTAAAGATTCTGCTTTTTGAGTTGGATGGGAAGAGGATCACTGCCCTTATCTTGAGGGCTCTGGCTTACAGGAGATCTGTGGACAGCACCTCCATCCCACATGGCCCTTTGCTGAGTAGTCCTTACTCCTCAGTGCCAGGAGACCTCTCTCCTCCTGTAAAGGAGCTGTGTGGGTGATGGGACTTTGAATACTGGAGCATCCTCCAGGATTTGCTCTGTCATTTTGGGGCAGATTTGCTGCTTTGGAGGCCTCTGCAGGTAGGATTGAGTTTGCTTTTTTGCACCACTTGTCTTTATTACTGTTACACAAATGCTGTGATCCTCTCCCAGAGTGTCCTCTCTCCATCCTTCATTGAAAGTGGCACTGCAGGTAGCCAGGTATTATGGTATGGGAAATAACAGAGGAGTTGATTCTTGAAGTGAACGACATCACTATTTTATCATTAGAGAAAGGACATCAGTGAGTCCTAAACTCTCTCATCTGAGAGCTGCTATGCCGGGGCAGGCTCTTCCCTAATTCTGGAGTGCATATTTCCCTGATTCTTGCCTGGGGATCAGTGATGACCACAGGAGACTTCAAGACACCCAGGACCACATTACTCTTGGGTGAGAAATGACTGCACCATGTTGCTGCTGACAGGATTTCTCCTCCCTGACTGCTTGGAGAGGGGCACAACATGCATTTACTCTGAATGTCTCTTTTCTTAATTTAACCAGAAGTGTGTTAAGAATGCAAGGAAAACAGCACAGCTATGCCAACATGCTGCTCCTCATCACTGCTCTGTGTTTAGGATGGGAAAGCTCTGATTTGCAGAACTGAAGATATCTTTTCCCATCTTCTTCCTAATTTTTATTTTATTTTGTTGCATTTTTGCAATTATCCCCTCTGGGGCTATTATTTTTCTTTAGTATCTAAATAATTTTTAAAGGCAAAGTGATCACTGTTTTGGAAATATGAGTATGTTTCATTTTTTATTATTTTTTAATATAGCAGTCATAAGCAATTTTAAAGCAAAGCTTTACTGTACAAAATGATCTTCCCTTATGGTTTGATGTTGATGCTGCAGTCTGATTTATTGAGGAGGACTGTAGCAAATGACATAAATACTTAGGAGATAATTGTGTTGGTGATGGATCTATGCACAGCACATATTTAAAAGACAGGATGCCTCCTACTGTCTGCTGCCAAGATTCCCTGGGGTATACAGGGTACAGGGGTAACTGCATCAGCCTGTGGGGCTTGTGATCTTCCAGCCTGGATTGGGGTGCTTGACACGACACAAGCTCAGCCTGGCACCAGGTTTAAAGCAGATGGCAAAAGTATTTGGATCCCATGCACTGAGACAGATCCTAGTGGGCTGTGTGGGTGGCTATAAGGGCGGCTCAGGCCCAGATGTGGAGAGTTTAGTGAAAGAGGGGAAGGGCAGAGCTGTGGGAGCATGGAGGAGCAGCAATAGAATGCCAGGGCCTGTGGCAGGAGCCAGGGCTGCAGGACCAACTCTGCATGTACAGAGGGGTCCTGGGCTTGGTTCCCCCACCTCCTCCTCTATTGCCTTCTGCTGCCTCCCATGCAGGCATCACCCCAACAAATGTTTTGGTGGGCTTGAACGGCTGCATCGTCATTAACATCTGATTTGTGGGGAGATAAATGTGGCTGGCTGCAGTTATCATCTGTGCTAAAAGTGAACACAGAGGGGCAATAATGTAATTGTACTTTGATGCAGTGTAAGTTGTTGTGGAAGCCCTGCTGTTGGTGGCTGCATGCATCCCTCTGCTCTCAGTGTAAGGGTAGGGAGGCTGGTTTTATTCTTTCCTTTTGGAGCAGGACTCACACCCTTGTTTTCTGGTTCTCTTATCCTTAATATGCACCAAAGTATATCTTGTAGAAGCTGCAGGTTTGAGGGGAAGAGAGAAAATGAGATGGTGTGAGGTGGGGGAGGAGAGGGCAAGGGCCAAGAGACCAGGGAGGAGCAGCAGGGAAGGAGATGTGATGAAGAGGTATTTAAGCAGTAGGAAGGTGGCTTTGTGCCTTTGTAGTGTGACTGGAGAGACTGTGGTGTGACTGTAGTGTGACTGCAGAGTACTGCTGTAAGGGCCTGAATTTCACAGGCCCTTGCAAGGCAGGGTTGTCTCAGCCCTGGGGCTGGGGGCTGGCTGTGCACCAGCTTTTAAGGATTCCCTTGTGTCAGGTGCCCCTGGCCAGGGGTGGGCATGGAGATCCATCACTACTGGAGCTGGTTTTGGGAGGTTTCTGGAAGTCTCTCTCAAGCTGAAAATTATTTTATCAATTTTTTTTTTTCCTAGTGATGGATGAAATGCAGACTGGTGGTGGATGTGATGGCAATGTGTTTGTTTGAAGTTTGCATTGAACCTCTTTGGTCTGGAAATCAAAAGTGTAGGCTCCTCTCTGGCCTGCTCTCCCCTTCCAAGCTCAATAGCTCAAAGTGGGGCAAACTGCACCGAGGTGAATCAGAAGAGTTTGAGTGATTGCACTCAGTTTAGCATCTCCAGTCTCAGATTCCTGCTGCTCCAGCATCCCCAGAGAGCCCCAGTGCAGGGAAGGAGCTGACCTCTTCCAAGAACTGCAATCCTACAGCTTTGTGGGCTCTCCCCTCTCATAACCGAGATGAACATCCAGCCACTGCACTGAATATCCTTGGAGCTTTGTCTGTCTCAGTCCTGTCTCCTTCAGCTTCTCTGGTGTGATGAATTTAGCAGAGTTAACATCCTCTGCCTCTGCCCCAACCTTGTGCATCTCTTGAATGGAATATCTTTGCAAGGAACTGGACCTGCTGCTGAGATAACTCTGGNTATATATATATATATATGACTATATTGAGGGCTTCTCCACTGGAAACAGTGAACTTGCACGGGGCAGTAATGGACACTTTTACTATCTTTGTAGAGGATTTTTGTTGTAATTTTTCAGACTCCTATACTATGATGAGGGGCAGGTATGTTCTATGTTCTGATTAAAACAGAAGGATGAATTCTTGGCTGTCTCCCTGTGAGGTACTTCAGGTTCAGTACAAACTGTCTGAGTAATGGGATACCTCGCACAGCTGCTTCATTTTCCTGACTCCCAATGAGTTGAGACAGCAAATACCTCACCAACCGTGGAGGCTGTGGCAGTCTCATGCAACACATCTAAGGATGATTAATCCTGAGAAATAGCTTGGCCATTTATCTAGCTCAGGTTCTAGTTGCTGTATTGGGTTGTCTGGGCTGTGCAAAATATAGAGCAAAGGAACTGCAGGCAGGGTAAGATGCTGGTGTCAGCTCCTCTCTGCAGACTTGCATTGGTGTGAACTCCAGGGCAGAAGGGTGCTGGCCAAAGAGCAGGGAATGAGGGTGTTGTAGTACAAGGGATGGACATCCTGCCCAGTGTCCTGACTGAGTCAGAAAATGTCCAGGAGCTGTGGTAAATGGTGGGGAGCAGCCTTGTACCACCCATGGGGGAGCTTTTTTCCATCCACCCTCTCACAAACAGTGCCAAGGTGTGTCACATCACTGTTCAGCTCTTCCAAATGTCTGATTCAGCTCGGGGGGATTATTTAGCCCCTATCAGGCTGGAGTAAAACCTGTAGTGCTCTGTTCTGTTCTCTTCTTCTCCTTCTCCTGATTTGGTGCAGCTGGGCTGTCCTTTCTCATGTCCTGCTCTGCACGTCCACTTGGAAGCATGACTTGGATAGAGGTGATGGATAGTGCTTTCTAAACAAAGCATCCTGAGCCCAGGAGAATCATGAGCTTTATGCTGAGGCTGCTGTGCACAGCTTGGGTGAACTGGTCACTGCAGCCATGGCAGGATCCTTCTTTACCCATGGTAAAAAGGTTTCACACAGAAGATGCTCAGTCCCTTGCTGTGGCTGCTGTGGAGATGGCACATCCTGGAGAATGGCTCATGGAAGGAGCACCCTGAAGCCCAGGGCTGCAGCAGGAGTGAGAAACTCAGGCATAACTTGTGTTCTCCCCAGGTGCTCCAGGCTTTTTTTCCCCTCTGGCTACACCGTGCACAAGCAGAGGGCACTGATGCCATGGCAGATCTGCCTTTCTGCAGACTCGGGGCAGGCGCTGATCCCTCTGCTCCAGCGGGGTCAGAGCCTGGGGTGCTCCTTTTGGTGATGAAGGTGAGGCGGGGCCCATCACGGGAGCCTGAGCGCGGCGATCAGGCAGGCGAGGAGCGGCTGCGGCAGGGCTGCGTGCTGGCACAGAAAACAGCTGCCTGCTGTGCAGCAGGTGCCCTGCCCTCGGCTGCGGGGCCGGAGGGTGCTGCCGCTGCCGTGGGTGCCGGGGCCGCGCTCGCAGCTCCGGGCACGGGCTCAGCCCGGAGCGCGCACAGCGCCGCGACCCTGCCGGGCGGAGAGCGCTCCGACACGCTCCCGGCTTCGCACTCGTGTGCGCCTTGCAGGGGGCTGCTGGCAGATTAATACTGAGCCGCTAACGCAAATGACTTCTGCAGGACCTTTCCCTTTACTTGGATTTGTTCCACTGAAAAGTCTCTCTGGGTGGAGGCTACTCAGGCTCCTGTTTTGATCTGTTGTGCCAATTCCTCTGCTGATAATTGCTGTTTCTGTGATACAAGTACAGAGAGAAAGCAGAACCATTCCTCTGCTTCCTTCTGCAGCCAGCGGAAAGCAGCAAAATGCCTCCCTCTAACTGCTAGAGATTCGTTTATTCTGGGTAGTTGTGGGAGGCTTGTAAGCTTCTGAAGAGCCCCATAAATGTTTGTGTGCTCTGAGACCGGGAAAGTTTAAAGGGGAATAAGATCCAGGGAAAACAAAGCATGAAACAGAGCAACCTCAGAGGTGGGAAAATTGTGGAGAGGAGGCTCTGCCACTGGCTATGTGATGGAGTATGAGGAAGGACAAAGCTTCTTTCTCCACAGACTGACACTGTTGCTCCATCACTGCCTTAGCTCCGAGATCCCACAGAAATTATCTGGGTGTTGACAGGAACTAATTGTGCTCCTTTTTTTCTCACCAATCCACCTAATCTTCTCCATTGATGTTTCTGCAGCCTTCCCCGTTCTTTTTAAAAAATAAGGCCATTGTTTTTCCTGTTGGGGAGCTGCCACTAAAGGAAGCAATGTTGGAGGCATATAAACTTTTCTCAGTCACTTTCTAACTTAAAAATACTGACAGTCTTTATGAATGGAAAAGAAAATCCAAAGAAACTTTGATTGCTATCACAGCTGGTTAGGAGTTTTCTAACTAAATGCATTTTGGCAGAATGTGTCAGCTTGCTGAAACTGAAACTCCTCAATTGTTTATTTTACAAAACTTACAACAGCGAGGGGCTCTCAGCTCCATGACAAAGTTTCTGGCTAGAAGTGGGGGAAAGGAACAGAAGCAGCTAATGCCTTGGTGCTGGAGTGTTTGCTTCTGATGGGGAACATCCTGGCCAGACCAAGCTTTGTGACACTGGGTGCCTTGAGGAACTGGCTTGGTGGTGGGAAGGGAATGTCCCCTCCAGCTGCCATTGAGCCTCAGTGCTGTCTCTTCTCGACAGTGGCTGCAGCTTGTACTGTGGGGTAATGCTGCACTGGGATAAACAAGTTCCTGGAGTCTCCATGGATCTTGAGAGGACAGCAATCTCTGGGTCATGTGAAGCTGTTTCACAACATGCCAGATCTATGAAAGAAAGACTTTTTTATTCCTATTTTTTTTAATGGCCAAACTACTTTCCCTTATGTAAAGGAGGCAGGGAGCAGCTACAGAGAGAATGCACCAGAAAGGCTGTTCTTTCATTTGGGGTTAAAAGCCGATTTCTGTGCATTTCAGGCTATAAGCCCTGGTAAGTGGAGCTCTAGGCAGTCTGGAGCTCTGTGACAAGCACTAATTTTGAGAGATTGTTACTTGCTGATGGACAATTACACACCAATCACAGCAGGAATCTGAGCATGGCTAATGCAAATGGCCTGGAATTTTGCTATTTGGGAAGTAATGCTTTTTGATTTGTTGATGTTGTATAGCTTTTACCCAGTACAATAAAAGTTCAAATGTTCTCCACAGGTTTCATTATTTCTCAGATTTACTCAGAAAAGGCAGGAATGAAATACATAGGCACTGAAGTTGTTTACAGTTACAGAAAATTGCCATTTTACTGCAGGTAACCACTCCCGTGCATGCCACCTGTAGTACTTGGAAGAAGGTAGGCTCTTGTCTGGGACTTGTTCCTGATGGGTCTTGAATTGTTAAATCCTTGTGCTACTGAGTCCCACAAACCAACAGGACCTGCTGATGGCTCACAGCCCAAGGGACCTGTATCTCATACAGGAAGCTCTTTGTGAACGTGGTGTCCTTGGGGCCGTGAATGTGTCATCATCAGATGGAAGATGTAGGGTAGGTGATAGAAAGAGAAAATAATTTGTCTGAGACACAGTTTTTTTCCAGCTGTCTGGTGTCTGTCTGTCAGAGTTGAGAGCAGTTTTGACATTCAGATGTTGCTCTGAGTGTGCATAGTACCACTTCTCTCTCGGCAGCACTGCCCAAGGGTCAGTGCTGTCTGCCACAAGTGCAAAACCTCATACAGCTCATGATGCCATGGCTCGGTGCTGTGAACTCCACTAAAAAGTTCTCATTGATATTTGGGAGGTATTTAACTTGTAAATCTGCCTAGAAATTAGCCCTTCTTCCTCCCTCTCTCATAGATTTTGTGTTTGGATCAAATATCTGAAAGTTTGGTTGGAGTGCTCCAGGGTCTGCCCAAGGAAATGGTGATACTCAGGGGTGTCTCACTGCAGAACTGTGTTTCAGGCACCTCTGATGACAAGTGCAGGGGAAATGTTGAAGGTGCCTGGGGGTGGCTGCTGTTGCACGATGCAATATGCTGCCTTGTTCCTGATGATGCTGTGTCCCAGAAATGGATGAACTGGGATGAAGCACCACCATGCATGACTAAGTGGGCTGGTCAATAAATCCTTGGCTAGTTTGAAGCATCTGACTTCAAGGGAATTTCACTTCCTTGCGCCAAATAATCCACTCATGAGCATCCAAATCCATCTGAGAGCAGCTTATTAGTAGCACCTAGATACTACAGTAGCTGGTGAGCTATAAATACCAAAGGCAGACATAATATTAAACAGGCTGTGTCATCAATTAGCTAATGACAGAAGCATAGAAACATCAGATAAAAATAACCTGTAATAGCACAATACTTTCTTCTCACCCCCCCCCTCCTACTCTCCCTCATCCAGAAATGAGCAGCTCTGGGACACCTCATTTTTTACTATTAATAATTTAGGAGCTGTAACGTTCTGCAATGAGCAGTGTCTGATCTTCAAAACATTCGCTTTTTTCAGATCGCTTTACACTTCCAATCATTTTCAAGAAGTAAATCTGGTAAAAACAATGGGATTTGATGCATGGGATTGTTTCAGGTCATGTGGTGGAGGCTGTGGCACAGCTTCTGACTGGAATTTGTTTAGTTCAGTGGCATTTTTGTGATGGCAAGAGCCGCCCATTTTTTCTTGGGGTGACACAAGGCATGGAGGGGGACCCCAAAAACTTAACTTCTGGGCTTGGATTTGCAGCTGTCGATCAGTCCCCAGCAATGCATCTCATAATCAATAAAACCTGGGCTTACCCTGATGGAGTCAGTATCAGAGTCTGTCTTGTGCTTTCATTGCACAGCAGAGCCCTGATCCTACCTGGTGCTACAAGTGGGTGAGTGCTGTCATGGATGGGGAATTCTGGCTCCCTGTGGAGCAGTGGCAGTAGCTCCTGTGTTTCTCCTTGTTCTCCCCTGGGTAGAGGACAAGGCTGTGTTCCCCACATCAGCCTTGAGCAGCCTCATGGCATTTTCTTGGCCCATAGAAATGTAGAGGGATGGAGAGGACTGACCTGCCCATCCCTAAGGAGCAAAGCCTCTTTCCCTCTGGATGTGTCTGCTGTAGATGAGCTCAGGCTTTATGAGGCAGGGACACCTGCAGCCACAACTGCGTGGCTCTGGTAAAGGCAGAGAGCAGATTTCCTTCACCAGTTTTTTCAGAAGTGCAGCGCTTAAAAGGTTGTGGAGAAGGATGCAAAATAGGTGGGGTGCAGGTGGACTGGCCCACAGTGTGAGCATGTAGATCCTGTCCTTGAATTTTATCAGCCCAAGGGACACCCTTAGCAAATTTCTAGGAAATAGAACAGAAACACAGAGAGCTCTCCTGAGTCCCTGTCCTAGCTATTAACACCCTTATCAAGCTTTTTCCTTTTGGCAAGGAGATGTTCTGGATGTGTGAGGCTGTTCTGAGGGCTGCAGTCTGGGAACCTTTTTCTCCCTTCTAAGTTTGTCTCTATGATTTAATGCTTGCTCAAGAGCCTTTTTATAAAGCCGCAAGACAAGTGATCCATGACTTTGTGTGGATTTTAGGTGGGTGCAGGGCTGACTGGAAGGCTGTGGGGTCACTCCCTGCCTCTGGAAGCGTCAGTGCTGCTGCATGTCTGGGTCATGGCTGAGCTTGTCCTTGAGCTTCAAATGGAGCCCTGGGCTCAGTCTGGTCCCCAGGCAGGGAACACAGGTGGCTTTCAGGGACAAATTTTGACAATGTTTTATCTGGGATGGTGTGTAGCACAAGCAAAACTGGTTCCTGCTACTCTCTGCTCTGTCCCAGCTATTTTTGTTCTGTTTGCTCAATAGGGCTTGCAGTGACAGTTTAAGACTTGGGCTGTGTGGATTAAGCCCTGAAGCAGACTTGGTGAGACGCTGGGGATGAGGATTCACAGGGGAAAACTTTCCCCTAATCTTTCCAGTTCCTTTTGCAGTCAGAGAGCAGCCATCTCCTCTGCAGGGTGATTCAGAGAGGCTAAATTAAGCTCCTTCTTTGAATCAGCCCCTAGGGCAGCTCACTCTGCAGTTCCCATCTCCACAACAGCCCCGAGCACTGCAGCGGGGCCAGGGCGCAGAGCCCGCAGCATTCCTGTGTGGAGCAAGGGGCTCCTGGTGCTCCTGGGCCAGTGCCATTGTTAGTGCCACGTGCTGGCAGTTTGGAGAATCTGGAGTTCCCCAGGAGACCTGTGATTTGGGGACCTCCTGAGAATCCTGCTGCATATCAGTGAGTCAAGTCAGGAGACCTCTGCATAGCCTGCTGCTTTGTCAGCATGACCCCGAGCTGAGTGGCTCAAGAGCCAAAGGTGGCAAGAAGGAGAAATGCTGAACCTGACCTTGCGCAGAGAAGAGAAACAGCCACGATGCCGCTTTTGTCTCCACTGAAATTCCCTGCTGTTTCTTAACAAAGTCCGGTTTGTTTCTGGCTAAAAAAAATTGCATTGTAAATGTTGACATTCAAACATTTTGACTTTTACAACTTTTTCAGGTTCATTTCCTGTCTTTTCCATCACTCCATTTTCTCTCTTGCAGACATTAGGATAGTGTTTAATGGGGGTATCCTCAAATACCTCAGTGTTTGAAAATGGAAAGAAAATCGATTTATTTTTCTTTACTTGCTTCTATGGGAACTTCTGTCAATCTTTAGGAATAAAAACAAACAGCCAGCTCAAAACAGCTTTCAAATACTGCACACTAAATGCTCTGTTTCTTCTTTCCCCTGGCTAAAACACCTACCTGTGTGAAAGAAGCAATGCCCTTGTCTCATTGTGGGCAGCTTGTGCCTCACTTGATGGGCAGGCTGGAAAAGCTTTTAAAGAAGGGCTCTGGCTACCTTGTGCTGTTGGAATCCCCAGGCTTGCAGCAAATCAAACCAGGACGGGGGAAACAATGGTGGATAGGTGTGAGAAAAGAGCAGTGGTGGCACAGACCGTGAGGATGAAGGGATGGAGGTGGCCTGGAGGGAAGACTGGGAAGGGAGAGAGGGTGCGAGGTCCTGCCAGGACGAGCTGCTCAGAGCAGTGGGAGCTGCAGCCTGTTCCCAGGACTGACTCCTCTCACTGCTCCTTCTTCCCACTCCTGGCTTTTGTGAAGCTCTAGAAATTGCAAGCGGGGGTGATTTAGCATGTCACTGCTGAACACGGGAGGCTTTGTGGTAATTAGCTTACTGCTAATTAGGAATATCTTTGGGTATTTCTTTGCAGGAAAGCACTGATCCATTTATAACAAGTCATCACTTATGAAGCAATTATCTGAAATATGTTTTCCCCTTTCTATATAAAGATTTATCATCCTTTTTTTCTTTAATTTTTATTTCAAAACATGTTGAATATGCCTGTCAAGGATGATAGGTAATGATTTGTAATTTAAATGTTGTGAACATATCTTGTGAAAAGTCTCAATAAGTAATATTATTAGTTAAAACAACAACAACAACAACAACAACAAAACCCCCAAACCAGAAAAACCTCTCAACATAAAAGCAAGCATGACTAACTCCTTTGAGCAGAAAAGGGATATTTTATTTTTCTGAAACTGTAAGAAACTTTTGAAATTCCAAGACCTCTGTGTACACACGGTTCCATGTAAAATGCCACAACTCCTGCGGTGTTTTACCTTGTGCTTTTTCACTGTTGATTTCCATGGCTGGCTGCATGTACAGGCGATGCAGTGACACTGGTCCTTTGCTTGTGTATGAGGAATTTCTCTGGAGTGAAACCTGTGACCTTTAGGTGCCCGCTTTGTTTCCTGCTACGGATGTTGTGCTGTTAAACTGCAGATGTTTTATATGTAGCCAAAAGATAGAAATTGAGCTGGTCTCAAAGCTATTTCACGTACAGTGAGTAAAAATTATTTAAGTGAACTCTTACTGTGAAGCAAAAATCAATGGTTGAAGCAGAACAGATTTTTAAGCAACAGACACATGGTAGTGAGGAAAACTGATCTGTGAGCAGTGCCGGAGCCTTATTTATTCCCAGATACATTAGTTATAGTACAGATGTCCCACTTGCAGAGGTCTCTCCTCTGCAAGGCAGTGTGGTGTGCAGGCACTGCTGTCTCCTTTCCTTGTGGGGCTCTCCAACCTGACTGCTAGTTCTGGCAGGTTCCTCTTTCTCCTTTTGTTTGCGGGCTGCAGAGCACAACTCCCACCCTCTCCAGGCTCTGTGAGCAGGAGGGAGTGGGGTTTGCTGAGCTCACAGAGGGGGTCTCCTGTGCTTCCAGCTCTGCCCTGGAAACTGCTCACCGTGACTTGAAGGGAGGAAGATAAATGCCATCTTGTTTTCCAAACCTTTATAACAGTGATGATGGCAAGTTTGGCTGAATGAATTAAAAGATGTAAGAGCTCAAAGGGGAGGAGATGTTATTTGTGTTTATATTGAAAAATACATACCACTTTTTACAATATTTTCATGTCCCATTAAGTTCTCTTAAATTTCCTTCCTAGAAACTGTATGATGTGCTACTCACTGCTCAAACTCAAAATGGGATTTTTATCATTGATGCTGTTTAAAACATGTTTGTCAGTAAATTCCTCTTATATCCCCTTTTCTACCCACCCCTGGGCTTAAATAGCTCATAAACAACAATGTAATCAAGAAAAATTGTTTTGTTATTCAAATGAGACTTCATTTTTCCCACTGCAAATTCCTTTCTCCCCACAAACTGTGTTTTTTAAAAATAACAGCTGCCTAAAGCTCTCTGATATTTCTTCACAGGCAATCGTTCTGGTCAAAAACAAAGAAAATAGGAAGCCTATTAAGCTAGAGCCTCTTTTGCATACACCTGCAATAATTATTTACTTATGCATATCAAAATGAATAAGCTGTTGCACAACATAATTGGTTAATTTTGATTATGCAGGAGCTCATCTTGCTGCTTTGATACAGGAAGCTCTTGCTTGTAGGCTGGGCAGTCAGTGATTAGAAATGGACAGGGTACTTCACAAACACAGGAGAGGTACCTGTGAGGCTGGGGAGGCTTTGCTGTCTGTTCACAGATAACTTTTGGTACTTTCCCACCTGCTAACCACGTGCCCGTTGCTAGAGACCCCGAGATATACTCAGTCCTGAAGTACACGGTTTGCCTATGTGTGTTCATATAACAAATATCTAGAAATCTTAATGTACTTTAAAATAATTAACTATACTTTACTGTGACTGAGTGAGATATTATCAACATAATTTGACAGATCACTGAAGGAGACATGGAAAGTTCAAGTGCTTTGACCAACACTGACTTGCTCTTGCACAAGATTTGTGCAACCATCTATGAGAAGGGGATTCCTGCAGGCAGCACTGAGGGGAGCAGGCAGAAGGACTGGCTGCTCTGCTTGCCTGGCCTCTGTAATGGTGCTTTGAGGCATGGATTGTAGCACAGAGCTGGTGCTCCCAAAGGGAAGACCCTACTGATGCCATGCTCTGTAACCTGCCTGGGCCCATGGTTGTCATCAGAAGTTGGGGTGTGGCACCAGGTGGCATAGGAGGGGTCCTCAGGTGGTGGTTGCTGGTGGTGGAGGTGGGGAATGCACAGTCTACATGGGGATGTGGCTATGGGGAGGCTTTGTGCCACAGTCGCTGGCAGGGGAGACAGAATGGGTTTCATGGCAGCCAGTAACCCAAGCGGGGCATGAGTCGCTATTGTCCTAAAGTTCTGAGAGTTTAAAGTGCCCTCTGGATGAGGAAATGCTTTCCCTCTCCTTTACTATGTGGCTGACAGATGCTCCTCACCCCAGTGCCTGCCCTTCGGAGTGATGTGGCTGTCCCAGCCCTGATGGGAGGACTCCCCTGAGCTCTCTCTGATCTGCCACATGGAAAGTCCACCGGTCTGAGCAAATGAAGCCACAAAACAGGCTCAAAACTCCTCAGGCTGAATTTCTATCAATTGGACTAAGGGAAACTGTAAAGAATATCCCTTTGGCACTACAGCACAAGCAGGAGACCTGGCAGATGGAAACACAACCATGGGATGGGAACCTTTTTAAGCAGCATGTCTGCCTGCATCATTCTCCTCTGTATCTCCTGTAACCACTGAAATTGATTTCTTGGCAGTGAAAATCGTTTTGAACTCAAGTTCTTAACAAGCCAAAGGAGAGCACACTGCCAGGTTAGTGCCCTTAATTGACCAAACTCTTGTTGGGGCTGCTCTGTACAGCCATGATTCAGATCTGGCCGTAAAAGCAACACTATTACCAAGGTGTGGGATGGGAGGAACCCAGCCCAAACAGAGCTGAGGCCGATGATGAAAAGGCAACCATACTAAAACAGACTGTGAAATTGGTGCCTATAGCTTGCTGTGTTTGACAGGTGAATAGAGTTTCCCCTCACAGACTTGCTTTCCTGGGACAGAGCTGTGTGATGCGGTTAGTTATCGGCTGGTCCAAGCATGTTGTGCCAAGGCCAATCTTCGGGCAAGATTTTGGCTGCTGATGGACAGATGAACAGGTGACTCCTTTGTACCTGTGTGGGATGGTTGGAGGATTGGACTGAACAGATGCTGAGCAGGGAGAGATGAGGTAAGTGGTTCACTTTTCTATGCATTTAAACCCTTTTCCCTTGTTCTGTTGTGGTTTTTTTGTTGCTTGTTTGTTTCAGAAGAAGAGGAGGCTCCTTTGCGCTGCGGGCAAATGACTTCAGCTGCACACAAACCCACGGGCTTTTAGGTGTTCATTCCCAAGGCATTGCAGAATTGTGTAGTGTGGGGACAGGCAAGCACATTCCAACAAATCATCGATTTCACTGGTACAGTGATATTACTTCTGTCTTTATATCCCCAGCCCCAATACATGCTATGAACTGGGATGCATGGAAGTCCTTTCCCCTGGACACAAGGAGCATATTTTAGTTAGAAAGAAAGTGATGGCATTGCTGAAAGGATAGAGAAAGGGAAATCTTCCCCTGACTTGCCATATGTTTTGTCTCAGCTGTGAGAAACAGGAGGCAATTCTTTCAGTTTGGGTTAATCAGTAAGAAGAAAGCCATGGTCTGGTTGGCAGTGGCATAAAGGAGGGGTCTGGTTAATGAGAGAGGAGGATTTTTGATGACAACTCTGAAGGCAACGGCAGAGTCATGTCATCTTTTGTGTGCTGGTTATTAAAGCCACAGGCAGCAGTGGGGCAGGTTGTGAGCAGGATGAACAAAGTCTCAATCAGGTGTTACATCAGCTGCTCTTGAATGTGCACTGCAGAATTTGGGAAACAAGAACTGGGAGAGGGAACTGAAATTGCCAGTGTGCATGCTGACCTCAGAGCAAAAGCGTCTCTACACAGTGCTTTGAGATTTCTCCACTGACGTTTAGCACGGGCCTGGACCTTGTTATCACTCTCTTTGAGCTATTCTATATAAAGTACCTTGATCTATTTAGGAGATAGGTATTAGCATGATGTGGGAGGTTTTTTATGTCCTCTAATCTTCTAATTCTGAAGTGGAAGATTTGAAGTGTAATGTGAGAAGTGGTGCTGCAGGAATTACTCTCTTCCTGTATGAATTTACAGAAGTGAGTAGATCTGGATAGCTGAGCCCTGTGGGTTTCTCCAAGGGAGACTTTTAGGCTATCTGAGGTTTTCCCACTGCTCCCTAGTTGTAACCCCATGTTCACCACACGGGTAATACAGTGAAAGTTAATGAAGGGAAACTTTTCTTGTAATTTTGATTGTTGTGCTTACCTGTAAAGTTTGACTTTTTTTTTTTTTTTCCTTTGGTGCGGCAGGGGTGGGGTGTTTAAGACTGCAAAAATCTGTTGTAAAGGAGTGTGACAGGGGACTGGATCTGTTCTGGGAAAGCAGAACTGGCTGTGAGGCATGAGGGATCACAGACAAATGGTCCTTGGGCTTTGCTCCTGGGAGTTAGATGGGTTTTGCAGTTTTCCATGGAGATATGGTTGTTTTCCTTCTACCTCAGCTGGTCCTACCACTGCTACTGTTCCAGGAGTTGTCCTTATGTTTTCTTGAAGGGGCTGGCTGGTCTCCCTAATTGTCACAGAAGGGAAATGGCACAGCCCGTGACTGCTGAAAGAAAAGGTCTCAGCTTGGGCAGTGGAGTTGCGTGGCGTGGGAAATGGAACCCTTTGGCTTTATCCCTGCCAGCTGGCATCTTTTCCACTGCTCCTTTTCTCTTTAGTGCCACAAATCCATAAAGCACACCAGCCTGTCCATTGTCTCATGGCCTCTAATGCTTGGCATGAGCCCTCAAGTTGTAACCATGGCCTGGTGTGGCTGGATGGTGTGAAACCACCTGGACACTGAAGGGCTTTGATGGAGCTGAGTCCCAATGCCAAATTCTTGTCCACTGCTTGGTGGCCCTCTAGATTGATCGTAGCATTCAGGGAAGGGGGTGAGAGGACAAACAAGCCCAGTGTTTGTTCCAGAACTGAATAGAATAGGGCTGGAAAGGACCATGGGGGCAATCTAACTTTCTTGTGCATTAGGTTTGGACTAAAGCACCAGATACATTTGATCTGAAACCTAGTCATGTTTGCATAGAAAGAAGCTTGGTGAGAGCCAGAATTTCATTGTCTGAAAGTAGGCAGAGACACAGATCTACTTTGCTGAAAAAGACAAACTATTTTAAAAGATGTTTTTGGAAATCTAGGCAATCTTCTCAGTGCTGTGTGATGTCTCAGTGTAAATTCAAAAATCAATTACTTTCTTTTACACTAAACAATGATTAAGCTGTTCAAACCACTTGGCAAACAAACAGCTGCAGCATCCACAGAATGAGAACTTCTGGAAAGGACCATAGTGATTGCTTGGATACTTGTTTTTGATTAAATTAGAATACACATATATTTTCCCTTCTTCCCTCCAGTGCTGAGATGGGTTATGCAGGAAGCTCTGAACTTGTATTTTACATTCTTCTGCCTACCTCTGAACCCATCAAGTATAAATATTTGAAAGTTTGACTTCAACTGCTCCCAGTAGTTTCTAGATTCCCAGATGAAATGCTAAACTGCCTAGAAGAGTCTGAAGATGAAAAAAACTCATCAATAGCAAAGCAGACCTGAAGATTACATATTTTGTTAATTGATAAAAGCACCACCTTTTCAGACACTTCATAAAGGAAAGAATCTGTGTATTAAAGCCCCAGATTGTCTGGCCAGACTCTGTAGCCATAGAAATCAAAGTCAAACTGTCAGTTCTCCTTCTGTTTTCCTCGCCTCTCCAGGTGGCAAACTTCTCTTCAAAAAGTTGTGGGGTTTTTTTGTTTGTTTGTTTTTGTTTTGGTGTTTTTTTTTTTTCCTATGGGAACCTAGAAGGAAACCCTGGAAAACAGATAAAGGTTAATATTCCTGATTTGCAACAGAAAAAGCAGGGGCAGAAATCAAGGTATTTAGCCCATGTAAGGCTGAGTAATCTGCAGGCAGCAAGGTGATAGTTTGTCAAGACATGGGGAAAGTAGCTCTTAATTCCTCATTGTTTGGCTTGTGTCTCTTTTCCTTGTGCAAGAACCCTGCATCCCTGCATAAATCAACTCCATCCTCTTTGTAGTGGATCATTTTTGTGAGTGCCATGGTTATAATAATTTTTAACATGCAATATGTTCTCACCCACAGGCTAAATCCATGCTAAGCGGCAGGGTCTGCTCTAGTCAGGGTATTTTGAAAGGCCTGTTGCTGCACCTGCTCTCCCTATAGAAGTATTGGGGAGTTTTCTGTTGTTTCTATGATCTTGCTGGTCTGTGGCTGCATGGGATGTCCTGCAGTGGGTCACATAGTGCTCTGCATCCAAAGGGGATGGCATCCCTGTGGGACTGCCTGGCTGCCTGGCGCAGCTACACTCCACACACAACATGCCTCACTCACAGCTCCTGCTTGGGAGAAATTTCAGGATACCTTTGTGCCTTCTCTACTCTGGGGCTGGCTAGAGGATTTCCTGTCCTTCTGTGTAATTCAGAGCAATCTTTCTAGATGAGCACATCTGTGGTAGAGGACTGGGCCACTGTGGGAGAAGCAGGCAGCTCAGCACAGCAGTGCCTGATGCCCGCAAAGGCAAACATTGTCTGGTTGTGTGTCATGTGATGGTGTATAGCCCCCAAAAGCTTATTCTTTCTGTCAGCTCTTTTTTCCCTTCTGGATTTTAACTTTCTGCTGCTACTTAACTTTGTAAAATAATGAATGACAAAAAATATGTTCTTAGAAATTCATGCCTGAGGCTGGGGCTTTTTCTAAGTAGTTTCGGCTCTTCAGAGGGAAGCTACTACTAAGCAAAAATTACCATAATTAACTATAGTAAACTGCCTGCCATTTGATGTCTGAGACTTAAAAGCTTCTGTTGGGATCCAGACGGTTTCTAAAAACAAGGCCTCAGTGGCCTAATTAAAAAAGAAAGGGGAAGAGAGAGAGAGAGGGTTGTAGGAAAGACTGGTGATAAATCTAAATAAATCACAATGAGCTGACAAGAGGAAAGGTAAGTTCAGCCTGACTTCTTCGTCCAAAGGTATAGCCTGGGAAGTCTTGCTTTTCCATCATGCTTTTCTTCTGAAGAAAATAGTCCCCTGTTGCTCTGGATCCACTTCAGTGGAGAGGAATTTTGGATCAGTGTTTCTCAGAGCATTAGAGACATCCCCTTTAAGACTTCCAGTCTTGGGAAAACATATCAGATTTTGAGTAAGTTCACCCGGAGGCAGCAGCAGCCCTTGTGATGAATGTGGGCAGCACAAATATTTGTACAGCAATTAGCTGCGCAGTGCAGTGATAATAACACAAATATGTTCTTAGGGATAGTGCTCATAGCAGTTTAAATTTGGGCTGTAAATACATTGATTTCCTGGGGAATGGGTATTCACACCAGCAGAAGTCTCTCTCTCAGCTTGTAAGTTGTCATGCTGCTACTGCCTCTTGTGGGGTCAAGCAGGTTTCAAAGAATCACAGAATATGATAGAAGGTGCAGTGCTGGTCACACAGGGACACCTGCAGAGTTCAGGCATATTGCACCAGGGATGGCTCTTCCCTTGCTCTTCTGCATGCTCAAACTGCTTCTTTGCCCAGTCAAATGGGAAGAGTGAGCCTGATTTTTATCATCTTGTGCTGGAAGAAGCCTGATAAAGGAGTTCATATGGTCATGTTCATGGACAGTGACCTCTAGAAGTGACAGTGGTGGGCTCCTGTTGCTTTCTAGATGCTTTCCAAGGGCTCTGAGTGATGCAATCAGTTTGTGTTGTGGTGTTGGAGGGTAAAAGCAGAATCTTACGGGTCATATTGTGACTCACAGCACCACAGGGCAAAGCTCCTAAGGGGGATAGCCCCAAAGGGGAAGTCAGGACACAGCTGCCCTTCTCAGCTTCTGCACCTTGCACCTGCAGGGTTTGCTGTGACTCTGCCATGTCACACTTGTGGGGGGGAAGCTGACACAGGTGAGATGTGTCTTGCAGGCTGCGCTCTACCTTGAACTCCTCTCACAGCCTCCTTCAGTGCTGCTGCAAGCAGAGATTCCAGGAGACATGTGGGGCATTTACAACCTCACAACTTCTGGTTGAAACAAAATAAGGAGCAAAGAGAACTGCTTGAAGGAGTTTGTACTTCTGAAAGAATAATTAAACTTTGCCCTTGAGGAGAAAGGGCACTGAGTTGCAGCTGCCTACTCACTTGAATGAAGGTTAGTTATTTCTCTAAGCCTTTTAATGAAAGGGATTGAGCTCACCTTTCTCAGATCCCTGATGCAATGATGCTTTTCCTAACTGTCCCTTTTGGCATTTTGGGTGGTGGGAAAAGCAATTTATTTTCCTTCTGATGTTGGCTTATCCCCAGTTGTATCTCTCTGATGTACAAGCAAGCTTTTGAGTTTGGCTCCATGAATCCTGCTGCTCTGCCTAAGTCCACAAATGAGGCTGTAACCATGGCAATCCTGCGCTGCTCAGACAACCCATCAGTGTGGAAGACTCCTGGTCTAACATCCCTAAAGGGAAAAGCAAAGCTTTCCTTGCTCTGAGAGCTCGAAGCAGGGAAGAAGGAAGGGGCCAAGAAGGGCTACTGGCCACTGTTGGGTTGTCTGCAGGGTCTAGGCCAGACCTGATGGCAGCCCTGGTGGGTCAGAGCAGAGATCTGTGGCAGCACCATGCTGTCACAGCACAAGCACCTGTGCAAGAATAGGATGAGCAAGGAGTGATCTACTCTCTTCACTGCTATGTTGTGTTCCTGGTGATCTCAGAGGCTTCCAGAACCAGACATCGTGTCTCCTCCATTTATCTATGTGCTAAAAGTCCTGGGTCACGTTATGCCTTCTCTGAGGCTGCATAAGTGCAGTGTGATTCCACTTACTAAAACAGGATCACCTTGGCAGTCCTTTCCCATGCTGTTACCATTACAGATGTCATAGCTGCATCCTGCCAATCTTCCTCAAGGCAAACTCCAAGCACAAATTAGAAAAAGCTATTCTTTTAGCCAGTAGAGCCAAGATATCCAACAACTAGAATAAACTAGACCAGTGAAAATGTGATTTCTTATATCGTGTGGAATTTAGGAGAGAAATCACCTATTAAATAACATAAAAAGTGTAATATGAGATGTGCCATGTTTAATGGAGGGTGTAGCTCAATAGTGCAGCTGAGCTGGTCCAGTGTCTTCCTGACACTGAATTTTTTCACTTTCCATTTCTGTATCTTTAGTGGTAGAGCTATTGTCAGCTTTGATTTTGGTTTGGCTAGTCAGCTCCTGCTGAGATGATTTAACTCACTAAGTTGGCACAAAAACAAACTTGGCCAAAAGTTTTCCACCAGGATAGAATAAAGGAAGCATATTCTGTCAGATTAGTGAAATGAACTGGCTCTGTGGAGGGTCTGACACAAGGACATGGGAGGACAAGGACACGTGACCAATAATCAGGTTGGGGGAAGAAAGGAGGAGGGGTAGAAAGGCTAGGACTAGCTTTTTTGGTTTTGAAAAAAACTTTTTAAAGTAGTCTTGTACGCAGCTGAAAGATGCCATTAGCTGTGATACCTGGCATTGTGGGAGATAAATCCTGTCCACAGATTTTCAGCCTCCATGGTTGGGTCACACTGCGAAAGCCCAGCATGAGGAAAATGTAGTTTCTTTCTGGGAAAGGGATGGGCTTGGAGTTAGGAATGGTTTTGTCTTTCTCCCAAAAAGCTTCTACAAGATTGTTTACATGATTCTGCCTTGAACCTAATTATTCAGCAGAAGCCCCACATGGAGCTGCAGTGTATCCTGGCAGAAGCAGAGGCACTGCTGGGTAGACCTATTTTACCTCCCTAAACAGCATTAGACGTGGCAAAGAAAGCAGCTGTCTAAGCTACAGTTGTTACAAGCTGTTTTCCCACCTCCTACCTACCCTTTGAGATGATAATGTCTGCAAAACGCAGTGGTGTATGTACAGTATTCATGTGCTATAAATTATAGCACTTACTGTGAAGTGCCCTGTGGAGATGGAGCTCCCTTTTCTTGTTCTCTGTCTGTTTGGGACATGTACTGCCTTTCTTGGTGGAAAGGCAGGGCAGCAGCTTACACCTGTGGCAGCAATTTCTGCCAGGAAGTCAGACAGTGCAAGTGACCTGGTAGCTGCAGAAAGTACTTTGGGGTAGTCGTGGCAGCTATTGGAGGTTTGTGATGGCCCTGGATCCTGGAGATCCAGGCAGGTGTAGAGGAAGAAGAGATTAATTATACTTGTTGGTAATCCTAGGGTGGTCTGGGCATTTTCCCCTAGTGTACTTGTTGTTGGAGGGAATTGTATATGGGGAATACCATGGTTCTTGCTTTCTCCTACCACCTGCTGGGAACTGAATAAATTTCTGTGGCTTTAAGTCCTGCAACAGTCTCAGGCTGCCCAGCATGTAAGGGACAGTGTCATGAGCCCTGACAGATGTCTGTGTGTGATCTTGCAGGTGAGAGCTTCTGTGGGCCTGTCCGTCAGACCCGAACAGTGCACCCAGAGGTGAAAATGTGGTTACCACAGGCTCCATACACAGGCAGTGTTGGAAAAGGGCCGTACCTTCAGCACCTCCAGCACCTCCAGACTGAGCATCTGGACCTGAATAACCCTCATGAGGCTGCTCAGTAGAGCAGTGTCAGGAGTCCCTGCACAAGCAGTGCTTACCCTGTGCCTTGCCTTGGAAGATCTGCCTAGTGCTTCATGCCAGGAAATGCCCAATTGCAGCACGAACACAACATAAACTGCAGCTTACTGATGTCAAGTGGCTGAACTGTCACCAAATTTGAAACTTCAGGAGCCAGGTGCCAGGCTGCCTTCTCCCCAGCACTCTGTCAAAGCACCTGCTTCTGAGCACCATTCCTTCCCTTCCTGAGCATCTCATGCCAAAGGCCATGCTGTCTGCAGTTCCTGCAGCAGCTCCCTAAGGCACACACTGTGTGTGGATCTGTCCTGACATCTCTTCCTTCTCTTCTAGATTTATGCAAGTCCCTTCTCTCATATTTTCTCACACTGCTCCTCCTTTCAGCAGCTAAAACAGCAGAGTGAGAGGTTTTTGAACTCTGGCTGAACTGATGGGCTCTTTTCATAATACTCCACATTTCCGCAATTAGTTGTGAGAATTTTTTTAATCTAATTTTATTTATTTTTAGCCAGCGCTGCTCCTAGATTTACTGAGCTGAATGCAATTTTTTAGCTTCATTATTCTGTTGCAATAGGTCTGCTGGCAAGTTTATTAAGCAATAAGGGATGAAAGGCAGAAGTTTCTAGGTGGTTATACTGTGTGTTGTGTAGTGTTGATAAGGCACAAGGTTGAAGGCTCATAACTTTAATCACTAGAGGAAAACACCCTGGAGAGACAGGATCTTATTGGTATAATGACATGGAAGTGAGTCATGAAAAAGGAATTGCTATCAAAACCACCCATTCCTCTTTGCCTGGAGAAGCTGATGCTTGGGAGAGATAATTTGTAGAATTGCTCTAATGTCACATCTATGGCCATCCTCCCCTCACATGTTATGGGCCATGTGTGAACGTGAAATTGGAATCCCCCAAGACAGCTCCTTTCTATATCTGCTAGGAGAGAGCTCTAGTTTTGTTGATGAAATTCATGCTGAGGGGCTTCCCCTCCCTGCAGAAACCCTGGAGCTTTCTGTGTGTGCAGGGGACTGGTCAGATCTTGTGGAATCTGCCATGCTGCTGCCAGTGTGGCTGTGGCTTCACCCTATGCTGCTGCTCTTCTCCCCTGCCAAGACCCCACTGGTGTCCTGCATGATGGTAAAGAAGCATCATCATCCTTGTGCCTGGCTGTAGCTACAGCCATACATTGTGCATGGAGACGCTGCTTTCCCTGAGCAAGCAGGTCATGGAATGCTGTCTCTCATTCTTGCTTAGCCTTATGTGCTGATGTGAAAGCACACTTTCAGAGTTTTCCCATGTGTCTGCTTTGTCACTGGTCATCTCTGTGATGTTTGGCAAGTCATGTCACTGGTATCAGTTTCCATCCTCACACACCCCCTGTATATCTGGGCTAATAGTACATCATAACATAATCCAGTAATTCCTGGGTGAATTAACAAATTTTTGGAGAATTAGAGATGTATCCTTTGGAAATGCTAAGTGATAATATCATCTCCCTGTGGAGGCTGTTAGGAATTGTAACATGACATCTGAGGGAAAACTACCATTATAGCAACACGCAGAAGCCAGATGGGCAAGTGATCCACACAGCTTATGTCAAGAAAACAGGAAGCATCTGTCTCTGTGGGAAATGGAAGAAATAATTAATGGATCCATGTACAGGCTGGGAGATTGATAGCTGTAATTTAGCAGTGGCTGTTCAGCACTTCTATCAGCAATGACAAAGTGGCCTGCAGTGTTACCTGTTTCTTAATCAATCCCTTGATCACAGTATGGAAGGGGGCTGGGGTTACCCTCTGGAGAGAGAGATCTTATAAAACCAAGCAGCAGTGAAATACAGCCATATGGGATACCATATGGGAGGACAACATCTGCAGAGGGCTTCATCTTTTCTTTCTCATATTTTTCCACTTCTCATCTTATTGAATTGTAAAGGGTTATTATATTAATATGCATATCAGCTTCGTAGCCATAGCTGAAAAGCCTGCTACTGTGAATCAAACTCCTGTGGCAGGGAAACCTGAGCAGCAGAGTCCCATGGTGATGTCAGAGAAGTAGAGGATTACTGATTTGATGCTCCACTGTTGCAGGGGATGGAGGCTGGTGGGGAGCTGTGCATTATGTGGTTCGATGTTGTGGGGCCACCAAGGTCAGTGTACATTTCTGGCATTACAGGGCACTGTAAAGTCAAAGTGCTCAACCTCATTTTGTAGTTCTCCATCAGTTGACTGGAATAGTCTGAGCCTTTTGTAGGTGGAGGGATGTGACAAGGGTTAAAGTGGTCAGAAGCTTGTCTGTTACCCCAGCCCTACATCCCAAAAATTTAGTGTGAGAGATCAGCTCTGACTGCTGGTGTTGCCAGGTCTATCCAACACCCTGCAGTGCACCAAGCCACCTGCAGCATGCTGCTTGCTCAGAAAACAGAGCTCAGGAGTTTTCTCCTCCTGGGCTGTGGGAGGAAGCAGGATGTGGCAGAGCTGGGCATCAGAAATAAGGAGCTGCAGGCCTGTTCTTGATCCTGGTTCCCTGTAGGAGAGACCTCAGGGAGTTTCCAGTGATTCAGTGAAAAGAGGAAGAGCAGGAAGATGAGAGGGCTTCCCCAGGAGGGAAGAACTCAATGTGCGGGGCACCAGTCCCTGGTCCTCAGCTGAGGATGTTTTATGCACACATATTCATTGATATAAGTGCAAGGTGGTCCTGGAGGCTGACTGGTTCAGACAGAGCTTAAAAGCCTTGCTGAGGAGTAGCTGTAGTAGAAGCAAGCATTGGAGCCTCAGTCTCCAAAATCCAACACCTGTGCTGCAATCCTTAGAGCTGGCTTTGCATTGGGAGAAAATATTTTATTGATGTTCTCAGGTGACTGAGGGGGATCTGGGTCTGTCCATCTATGAGCTCTGCTTCCTGATGTGGCAAGTGAGTTATACCTGACAGGTGTCATCAGGTTATACCCCTTTTTGTGTGTGTAAGTCAGCAAATGGAGGGCCTTGCCTTTCACCTGACATGGCCCCAGTTTTGAAATCTAGTGTTGGAGAGAGACTTATTTTAAGGACAGAAAATTGTGGTTTACTGTTTTATAAGTCTGATTCTGTTTATAGCCCTTTTCTTGTTCTGTTCAACTTAGTGAAACAGATTTTCATCTGGAGTAAATAATGTAACTGTTCCCTCCAGTGGAACTGTGATGATTCACACCAGCTTGGGTTTGGTTTCACTAACTTTAACTCCTCAATGCAATCAACTCTAACATAATTGCACTCTCATACCCATGTTTCACATCTTTGAGACTACTGCGGCAATTTTATATAACCTGGGATAAGTTCAAACCTGATAAAACTTCTCTAAGGTCACCCAGCTCCTGCTGGGGATGGAGATGATTTGGATTTGATAAATCTTGTTTTCCATAAGATTCAAACTTCCTGAATGTGTAGGGTTTTTGGTAGCACGGTGGGTGCCTGATGGCTCTTTGTTTCAGGAGCCCTGGGGCAGTGGTGGCTTAGTGGGGTGCCCAGGTGTTGGCACCATTACTCCACTGAGGAGCCCCTCGGGAGGGCTGAGGTGCTGCTCTCTGGCTGAGTTGCACTGCAGACAGCCAAGTGGAAGGCAGTTTGGAAACAGCCCAGCACCTGCCTCTTTTCCTTTGGTGTCATGCTTTGGTGCTGCGGTTAAACTGCAAGGATTTCTGGACAGGGGTTGTGCAGAACCATGGACATTCACCCTGTGCTGAGCAGAGTAAGACAGCTGGAGCTGGCAGGGGGTAGTGGGGGCCACAGGGCTGCCTGGGTGTGGGTTGAACTGCATTGATCAGTTCCTTTTCATTGAAGTCCTGAGTCACTAGACAAGAAGAGATATGAAGGAAGGAGGGAGTGAATTGACATCATGGCAGAGGATATTTCCTTGCCTTATTGTCCTTCGTGGTAGTTCCTTCATCTACCTTGAGGTCCATCACACAGCCCTTTAACTGAATGCTCTCTCTTGCCACATTCTTTACGTGATGGCTTTGTTGTACAGTGAGGATGTATCTTTCCATGGCTGCTGCAGTGACTCTGGCCAAGAGCCCATGCCATGGCCCTCTCACCTCCAGGAAGGATTAGAGTGAGCAAGAAAGGCAATGAGCCACAGTAAATTGAGACTGTGATGTGCTACAGAGCTCTCTTCTCTAAACATCCTCCCTTCACTGAGAAAGGCAAAGTGGTTTGGTGATGGATTTCATGGAAAGGGACACCTGAGAGCAACAGCTATTTGAGAAGAGAGGTGTGCTTTATGGAGAGATTATGTTTTTGTTTAAGCTTGCTTGGATGTCAAGATGACAGCTGTGTAGAGATTGTGTGGACAAATGAAGTGAAAGCTAGTGCTCAGCAAGAGCAATGCAAGCTTCCCAGGGGGTATGGGTTTGCAGAACTACATGAAATCAGATTTCAGAGATCAGCCATGCTGAAAAGGTATTGACTGAAGATAAAACGCAAGTACTTACCTGCTTGTTTTCTGCAGTGCTTTATTGCTCACTTTTGTTTGGTTTTGAACTAAGTAAAGGGATCTTTGTATTCTCTCTCAGTCAGGTCTACCCTTTGCAGGTCTACAGAGGTCATCACTCTTTCCTTATACAGGAAAGGCTGAATTACATAGGAGAAGGCAAGGCTTTATTTTCTGAGTGGGCCAACAAACAACATTTTTCATGATTTGGCCATATCTGATGTGGACTGATGTGACTCCCTTCATCTCTTGAAGGATTTTTTTCACATTTTCCATTATGGGGTGAGAGAAGAAATGAGGCCAAAGAAATGATATGACCAAATATTGCCTGCTGTACTGTCCCTGGCAGTGTAGTGGAATCATCTGGTTCCTCAACCACATTCCTGACCATGGACAGATGCTGCAAAGGAAGATTTTCCTGTGGGGGGCAGACTCTTCTGGGCCATGGAGGTTCTGAAGCTTTAAATTGATTTAAATGAAAATCTGAAGGTCAGGAATTTTCCAGAGGACCCCAGGGTGACCTTCTGAAGAACCTTTCCTGTGTCAGAGCCATAGGCATGTGGAGACTGGCTGTTAGCCATGGACCACTAAGGCTTAGAATGTGAGATCTGCTGATATCGTTCCCATCTGGGAGAAGGCGAAGTGGTGGCTTGGAGTGATATCTGCAAAATCCTGCCATCAGTGGCAAAGCTGGGGGGTGGCTCTTTTCACCCTCTTCCCTGTGCTACTTGGCTCTCCTTTCCCTGGGACAAAAAAGTGCTTATGAGGACTGCACCACAGGGCAGAGCCTTGCTTTGTCTGGGGAGGGAGTGGGGAAGTCTCTATGGCAGCCTGGACCATGAGACTTCTCCCATCAGGGCTGCTTCACAGAAAGAGCTACAGGGCGTTATGGGTATCCCATTAGACTGCTAATCCTTGACATGCTCACCTCGGAAGTGCAAGATCCAGCCCATGTTTCTGGATATTCTCTGAATCCCCTCAGAGCTGAGAAGAAGAGGGTCATGACTCCATTTCCCTTGAAGTTGAAGGAAAACTCCTGCTGACCCCAGTAATTACAGATCAGGTATTTCTTTGTTCTGTCCCTGCAATCAGGCCTTCCATCTGTTTTTCCATAAAAAAAGCATCAACTACCTCAGAAAATCCTATCCCCACTCTTGGCAGCTGGGGTCATGCAGGACTCATTAAAGAAAGTAAATATAGGATGTGGGCATGCCTGGCAGTGGCAGCTTTCTTGTGGTGCCAGCAGGCCCTCTGCCAGGTAATGCTGAGCTCCCGGTGAGAGCTTCTCAGAGCACCTTTGGGATGTGTACAGAAGAGTTCTGTGGTGAGATGAAATATTTAAAACCACTTTGGGTTGAAGCGAGGTGGGAGAGCAGCAGCCTCTTTAATCTGTGCACAGCTTTAAGACTGCATGTGAATCATTGATGAGGAGGGAAGAGTGGTTCTAAAGCTCTGGCAGGTCATTAAACCTGGTGATGGACTCATTAAACAGGGAGCTGCATGGAAAGCCCTGGACAAAAGTGCTGGAGTATTTCACATCTATTGCCCTGTGGAGTGCCAGCACATTTTACCTGTGACTTTCAGGGTATTGTTGCAGGGTATTTTATTAATAAAGGCAAATGTCTTAGGTCAGTGGATCGTGTTACATAACAGAAAAATGTGCAAAAAGCTTTTTGATCTGTGAATCAAAAACATAAGAAGACACAATAGTTGGAATTCAGGACTTGTGGTGTTTCTAAACATCTGATTGCATTGCATGGGAGATTGGGTAAATCACCCCTGCCAAATCTTTTATCTGGGACTTAATTGGGCTTGGGAAGGTGGGGGAGGGTTGCAGTGTTAGTGTTCCCATGGCTTCAGTGGAATTAGAAAATGACGCTTTGCCAAGTGGTGTCTTCAAATCCATGTGTGTTCACAGTTTCTGCTGGCCTCCGTGCCTGCACCATAGTGCTGTTTGACCTCCACTGTACCTGCTGATCTGTGCCTCAGGCTTTCAATGACCCACCTGCAAAGACTCTACATGCTGTTCAATAGGTTGGATAATTTTCTGGCCACGGCAATGGCAAATGCAGTGTCACATGATCTCCTCAAATGGTTTGAATTTTATTCTCTTTGGAGAGAATTTTGCTTTTCAGCAAAACTGTGGTGAGGTGTTTGCCATAGATCTGAGTAAACCTGGACTTGCTTACAGGCCCTGTACCTCATTTCTGATAAGTACACAGACCTAGATACTTGAATGTGTTGCCCTCTTGGCTTCGGGTAGGTTTGCAGGATTTGAACAACACCCCTGATTGCTGTACATTTACATAGCTGTGTTCCAAAGCACTGTGCAAATGGCATACAGACGAGATGATGTCTTTCTCCCTCATGGGGATGGACATTGTCCCTCACCTGGCAAGCAATCAGCAAGTGACCTTTTCTGCAGAAAGCTGCAGCTGTCTGCCCTTGCTTCTGTGGCCCTCAGGAGAGAGTGGGAACATCTGCAAAGGAAAAGAACCTTCAAATTTGCAATGGGGAGGAGGAGCAAGAGGTTAGCAATGTGGAGGTTGCTTCTGGATTGAGAGCTCTGTGTTCCTCTTCCCTCTGTCTCATGGTTTGGAGGAGGATGAAAGGAGCTGGAGGCAACTTAGAGGAAGAACTTGTCTGTTGTGGCAGGGGTATGGGGATTTCTCACTCAGATGAAGCCTTAAGGTAAGTCCATGGATTGCTTGGAGCCATAGGTGGTGACAGGGTGGTGAAAGAGCTCATTCTTCTTGCTGGGTGTGGGAGCTGCATCTTGGTGTTTATAGCTTCTTCCTAAAGTTATACTGGGACATGTTACTTCTAAATGCAATTGCTTCTGGCAGTGTGGAGAGCTGGAGCTACTTAATATTGCTTAGAAATTCAGAAGAGAAAGTGGAAAATAATTAAATATGAAGTTCTACTGCTGCTGCACATAAAGTTATCACAGATGCTCTAGTTTTGTCCTCAACTAAACAGTAATTGAGTTGTTCCTTTTGCTTTTTCTTTTTTGTTCGTTGCTTGAAACAAATAAGCTCTCCCTTAAATGAGCTATTTCCAGAAATCCTGTAAGCAGTATGCTCATTGGAAGTGGGAAGAGGGGTATGTGTGAGGGTTTGGGAATGCACAATTGGGTATAAGGAGTGCAGTGGGAAAGAACAAATGAATTCTGGCACTGTAAGTGAAGATTAAGCAGTGAAGAGAGTGCAGCTTCAGCTGGCAGTCATTGCATGAACAGCTTGGATATTTCAATAATCAGTTTAAAGTTGAGTTTATCAGGCTCTTCAAGGTGTGTGGTTGTAGCTCAAAGCCATTGAAAGTCAAGAGAGATTATGACGGTGTGGGGTGAAAATGCGTTAATGAGATCTCCTCCATCCATGTGAGGAGGAGACAGAGCTGGTGTTGTCAGGAGCAGTTTCCTGTTGCTTGTGATCCTTAACTCCTCTTCTCAGCTAGGAGCAGACAATGTTGTTTGTTAGTTGAAAGCTCAGACACTGCCTGAAGCTGAACCCCCTCTGGAATTTCCTAGTAGTCTGTGGCTCTTCAGTTCCATGAAAGCATCCATTTTCTTTCCCCTCCAGTTGAACAAAGTGGCCTGCAGTGGACAGACAGAGACGAGCTCATCCTTGCCCAGGTGTGCTCTGGCTGGTGAATGTCACTCCCCCTTAAGTCAGTGGGGCTGCAGGGAATGGCCCATGTGGCTGTGCTGTCCTGGCCATCAGACAGAAGTCTGCACGAGCTTCTTGTTTCAGTGGGGCTGGACTACTGTGTAGTGTGTCTTGCAGTATTTCTAGTTGGGCAAGTCCATAGGCAATTACCTTGAGAAGAACTGCCTCCCTTGAGAATCTCTGCCTGGGGATACCCAGAGGCTGTGCTGTCTGTGGCACTCCTCTGCTTGTAATTACAGGTGGCAACTCTGTTAGATGCTGCACTAAGAAATTAATCTTTATTTCCTGCTTAATCAAAAACATCTTGTTAGAACGCTTTGTTCCATTTTGGAGCTCTGTGGTGTGTGATCTCTCTCTGATTTCCAGCCCTCAGACTGGAAGGGATTCTGTCCCTTCTGATTTCTCCAGTGTGTAGCCAGTCTTCAGCTAGATTTTTGGCATCTAGCAAAGGGCAGCCTCGACCTTGACTACAGTCAGCTGTCCCACAAACCATTACTGCAGCTGCTCTCCATTTCACCCATGGGAAGGTTGAGACTTGACTAAGAGGGAGGAGTGGTGCTTTGTGATCCAAATCTCTGCCATGGCTGAATATAATGGTGTCAATAGGAAATGTGCTTGCCTGGGAGTGTTTTTTTGTGTTCATGCTTATGTTTTTACTCTGTACCAGAGGTTGGCCTGATCCTTCTGCTGCTAGGTAAAGCTGCCTCTGAATAGCACATCTTACTGAGAGAGGGGTGAACAGCCAGCCAATCTTCCTTGCTGTTGTCTCATGAAAGAAGAAAATTGTCTGTGTTATATTTCCCATCTGGAATGACTTTGGTGCACTTAAAATTATTCCATAATCATCTGTGTCTTTTTGTCTTACTACTTTCAGCAGATCAATGTAGCAGTTTTTTTAAAATCCAGTGGGACAGCAGATCATAGAGTCAGGTGGAAGGGAAGTTCAGGGAGGAAAATATCCCAAAAGAAGCTCCCACTTTTTCCTGAATCTAAAGGACTGGGAGAAAATGCATTTGGAAAGGACGAAATTCGTCAATATCGTTCACATGGCTAGAGGATAAGGAAGGATGCATGTGCACTTGCTGAATGTGTGTTGGGGAAGGGCCTACAAAAGGTTGCTGAGAACAGCAACATAAAATTAAGAAAAAGGGTAACTGTAAGCTGGAAAGAATAGAAATTGTCTTGATGAGAGATGTTTAACAAGCTGTGCATGATTTCCTTAAGGGAATGGATAAACTCTCCATCGCTGGGGCTTTTTAAGAGTAAACTGGATGAAACAGTAAGAAATATGCTCTAGGAACTAATCTTCTGTCAATTTGATGGATTAATGACCTAATTGGTCCTTTGGTTTCCTTCCATCTCTCATGCCTACTGTTCTGTGAGTAGCGGCTTCTAGTCATTAGGAATAAACTAGGTGAAAGGAATATGTTACTGGAAATACCAATTTACCTTCCATGATTCGGTCATTTTCCAGGCCTCCTGGTCATGATAAAGCTTTGGTGTTGTAGGAGATAGAATGGGTGTGGGGCTCAGAGGCTGCCAAGCTAAAACTTGCTTTTTTGCTTTCCCTATAAGGCCTTGAGTTGTTTGCATCTCTTGGATAGGATATTTTTCTGAGACCTGGCTATTCTTTCAAAGCTATGGCAATTCATTGTCTCTTCTACATCTGTAGGCTGGTCTGTGCCACCTTGCCCTCTCTGCAGGCTCCTTGGTGCTTCTCCAGAGTACAAATAGGCAGATAGATGGGTTTTGCACCGCATTTCATGGGTCTGGGATATCTGGTGAGGCAAACCAGATGGGAAGTTCTGAAAACATCCTTTTCCCTTCCCCATGTGTTTTCCAGTTTCCAAGTTTCCTGGGCTGCCTAACTTCCCAAATGTCCCACAGAGAAATTGGATAATGATCAGGGAAAGAGGGAGGGCATGATGGCTGTATTTTGGTATTATTGGCTCCTGGAAATTACTTCCTGTGCATTGGAGGAAACTTCAGGATGGTGAAGATACTCAAGAGACCAGAACCTGGTTCATTGAGAGAACAGCCAGGTGATTCAGGGGAAGCACAGCAAGACACACAGCTGTGACTTCTATCCATTGCATTTCATCCCAGTAACAACGATGATTTTTTTTTTTCTTCCCACTCTCCTTGACTGTTTACTCTTCCCTTTGTCTTTTTCTGTACCATTTAGGATTTGTGGACCATGGCTATAGCTACTCTGCTGCTACACTCAGGATTTCAAGTTCTGAGAACACTGCCTTGCTCTGAGCTTCCTTGTCATTTCTTTTCCTTTGTACATCTGCTGGTAAAACAACCTGGCAATAGATGAAACTTTAAATACATTAGGCATTCATTTACACTTGAACAGGGGAATAAAATATGCATGACTCACCATAATTCAGATTCACAGACTGTTTCCAGATTATGTTTCTGCAATCAAAATTTGACTTTTTAAAACAGTTTAATGACTGTAGGTGGTGGTATTTTTAAACTTTTTTTAAGGTTTAAATGGTGGAGTTCTCAGGGCATTCAATGAACACTTTCTCATTTGATAGAGGTGATCTCTGGATTTCATGATTTCTTTTCAGAGTCTTCAGGTCTGGTAAACTGTGAGCATCACCAGTCCCTCTAACCTTGGATGGACTTGCACAGACTGAGCCTTGGTTGTAATTGGTCCCAGTATTTTTTATGTTCCTGAACTCAGCTCAGTCATAGCCTTTCTTTTATCTCATTTTCAATGGCCTCTTTTCTCAAACTGCTTACAGGTGCCTGTTCCCTTGGAATGTAGAGTGCATTTACTGATTTTAAATTGGCCAAAACAACCTTGGCAAATACCACTTGAAGCTGCAGCTCCTATAACTGTCTTATGTTTTATCTTCCATTATTTTGCTGTTTACATTATTTGGTGCTGTTCTATATTACCCAATTGTAAATTACAAGAAAGGAATGGCTGTGGAGTGGAGCCACTGGTCCTCTGTCTATAGTTCAGACTAATCTTAAAATCATTGTTATAAAGAGCACAGACTTTATGCTGAAAGGAGATTTCTGCAGACTGTGTCCTTAGCTTTCTCAGTGCAATGCAGGATTTCTACATGTCTGAGAAGGGCTGTGATTGCACGTGTGAAGACTAGTGCAGACCTGGGAGTCCTTTGAGAGAAGCAGTAGAGAAGATTGTAGGTAATGAAGACTTGTGCTGGAGGGAGATGAAACTGGTGAAGGAGTGATCTTTTAATATCAAATGCCAGAAGATTAGAAAAATAAGTGTCTTCTGAAAACACTTGAAGGGGAACAGCCACTGTTCTGTGCCTTTGGCCACTTGCACTTAACGAATGCCCTTGGAATGGCAGCTCTGCTACTGAACTGAACTGAGTTGTGCACCATGCTGGTTAGTTTTGTGTGCCCTGTGGACAGAGAATGAAAATGCTAATGCATGATTTATGTGCCAAGCCAGCACACAGCTACATTACCTGGCTGAGCTGCACAGTGCACCTGTGGAACAGAGACTGCATCTCTCCAGGGTGCAGTGCTTCTCACCCTGACCCCTCTGCTTTACTGAGATGGTTCCAGCTGCTCCTCCTGGAAGGGGAAGCACCCTGTATGCTGCTTCCGTGGTGCCTGAGAAGAGGGAAGGAAAAACTCCCTGTGCTCAGCTGCTGACCATTAACCAGGATGTGGCATTGTTAGTCATGGGTGTACCTGAGCTGAATGTACCTGCTGAACTGGGAATCCAGGGAGTTGACAGAGACAGTCTCTCAAGGCAATTTTATTGAAATCATTTTCTCAATAATTTGAAAATGGCAATTTTGGAGTTAATTTTTCTTTTTTAGAAGCTTATACCATATTTGTTTCCCTTCTGGATTCTGCTAAGGTCTGATTGATGGGGAAAAGGATTGTAAAGAGGCTAAATCAGAAGTGTGAGCCTAAGAGAGGTGGGACAGTTTGACTTCGAAGTCAGGCCATTTTTCTTTTCCTGGCTTTTGTGTTCTGGTGTTCTCAGCAGCCACCAAAAGCTGATCTTTTATGCTGGAGCTGGACTTTATTCTGAGCTTGTCTACTGCTTCAGGGTCTGTGTGTGGCTGCTGCCTCTGGGAAATGCTTCTGGGACATGGCCAGCTATGGGCTGAGTCTTCAAGCTGTGTAGGTTTGTGGTGCAGGGGCAATAGTACATGAGATACAAGCAAATGGTGTGAGTACCATGTGGATAATGGCTATTTGTTAATATTCCCTATTCTCTGGATGACATTTGGCAAATGCAACAGCTGGACTGCCCTATAAAGAAATTCAAATTACTTCTTGGAATGGAGACATTCACTTGTTCTGTTAAGATTATGTAGAAGACACGTTACCTGTGTATGCTGTTTTCCACAGATCCTGATCTCTTGGAGTTTTATTTCCGTTGTACATTCATGTGAAGCTTAGGAAAACCATATGTAATCCAGCAGGTGGTTGTCAACTTTGTCATGCTGGCAAGGTGTGGCAGCAGGATAAAAGTCAAGAATTATCTTCTCTATTGATTTAATGTAACCTCTATTCAGCAGAGAGCACAGTTAAATGCAGATATAGAGCTCTTCTTGGCTGTGTGGTCCTTCTATCCCCTAACATGGGTGATAGTGAATAGGAATATAAATCCCAACTGCCAGGGTGCTTCGTCTTTTGAACCTGTGCCATTGTGTCATGTTCTTAAAAGTTCTTTTGTGTCTCAGTTAGAAATCCCAGCTGTGGGAGTTTAGTTCACCTGTAAATGAAGAGATTGCAGGAGAAGGGAATAGCTACAAAATCTCCTTTTTTTGTCTGGTGAGATGTTTTCTGCTGTGCTCACTCACCAGCCAGGGTTAAGTGGCAGACCTGCTCCCAGCTGAGCTGAAACTGGACAGTACTGCACAGAGCTTTTTAATCAAGAGGATGATCTTGGTATCAGTGTTGATCTTGGGATGTTATGTTTTGAAGCTCCTCAGTTTTATTTCCTAATGCCCTTATGATGTCTGTCCTTGCAAGAATTCTGTGGTATGTTTGGAAGTGGCACAGTGCTTTTCATGATCTTAAGTGTGTCTATTAAAACAAAACAAACAAAAAAAGCCCTATTGAAAATCCATTTTCTCCTTGCAGGTCTTCAGCAATTTAGTAAGATATAATAAGATGAGCAATCTGGTTCTGGCAGTGAAAAGAACAGATGCCAAGCTATAATTTCCTTTACCAGAAAATGCTATGGAGTCACTTTGTGTTGTAGAGAGAAGAATCTGTGTTATTAATAGAGGACAGTTAAAACTTGGAGTCCTGAGAGCACACACTTCATCTGCTCTGTGCCATATGGAGGATGGTGGGCAGGGAGACTTCCTGGCCAGCCAGGAGAGAGATTACAACATTTTGGAGCAGAGGAGGTTGTCTGTACCTTGACTTAGCAGCAGAAACTACTGAGTAGCATATCCAATAACACCAATAGTGTTTCTGACTACAGGCACTGTTTCTATAATTTTTTGAAGGCCAATCTCCATGGAAAACGGCAGAGCAAGGCTGGAATTACCGAATTGCACTGAACTGGTAACTGAGGGACCCTTTTCACACTTCTCAGTTGAACAGATTCAAGGAATTGGCA
>WBMY01002130.1:965968-1013714 GCA_013397315.1 Donacobius atricapilla | reverse complement strand
AAAAAAAAAAGTGAGAGAGAAAAAAAGCCTTAAGAATGCTGAAATTGCCTTTGTAATATGCACTTTTTCTTATCCCCAGAAATATTCTGGGTGCATCATTATCCCCACCTCCTTACCAAGGTCAGACACCAACAAGCTTCTGGAACAATACATCTCCCCACTTTTTCTGTGGATACAGATGTGCAGCACTGGTCGTTGGTGCTGAGTCACAGGGGTAAATTCACACCTGAATTTACTATATTTTAATATCCCTGGGCTGGCAAGCCCTAACTTGTTTAAGCAGTTTGCAACTTGTTCCCCGTTCTGTCCACCTCTCTTATTATGATTGTGTAAAGTGTTGGGTCACAAGTAGCCTGTTTTTTTGAAGGCTGTCACAGAGATAATGTTGCACTCTCAGCATTGCCAGATTTGTTCATCTCCATTAACTGATGGGCTTATGCTTTTCTATCATCTCTTCTTTTGGTGTATTTATAGAGCCTCCTTTGTTGCCTTTATGTCCTTGTTAGTTGTAATTCAACTTGTGCCTTAGCCTTTCTGATTTATCCCTGCATGCTTATGCTAGTCCTTTATACTTTGAGTTGCTTGTCCTTGTTCCCACTTTCTATACAGTTGCTTTTTATTGTTCAGCCTTTAAAGTGCTCCTAATGTAACCATATTGGTTTCAAGCTATCTTTGTTAGCTTTACTCTGTACCAGGATAGGCTGCTATTGTGCTTTCTGTGCAGTCCCTTTCAGCACTACCAGATCCTCTGCATTCCTCCCTACCTTAGATTGTCTTCCCAAGAGACCATCCCTCACGGTTCTGAATGTGTTCAAGTCTGACACGTTTTTTGTTTTTTTTTTTTTTTTTTTTTTTTTTTTTTTTTTTAAGTCCATTGTCCTCATTCTCCTGGAGTCTTTCCCTTCCTCTGCTGTCTTATGATCATTTTCATCTGCATTGCTTTCCACCTTTCAGCCCTTAACAGTTTCTTCTTTTAGGAATCAAATGTAATTTCCCACTAGATACTGTAGGTTAGCTCAGCTTTTAAAACAAGGTTTCATCACCATCACAAAGAGCCTAGACTCTCTGTTTCATATTGCACTGTTTTCAGTAACCAATATCCCCAGAGAAAGTGATACCTCTGCTATTTACCCAGAAAAGACTCATCCACTTACTTCTCTCTGGATAATTCTCTTCTTCCCACTTTTTCTTGAGCACAATATCTGGAACAGGATCTGACGTTTCTCCTGCTTCTGAGCTTCAAGCAAGCATTGCTGCCATGAAGTGCAGCACCCCTTCCCTTTTTCTATTATTATTCACCCAAATATGTGCATTTATAGCTTCCCTTTTTTTTCTGTGTTAATTCTTATAACACCATTTGAAGTAAGGAAAAGTTCCAGTGTCAGATATCAAGTAAGTATAGTCAGAATAGGAACCTTTATAATCTCTACCAAAAATTGATTTTTCTGTTACAGTGGGCTTTGAGCTACTGTGAAACATCTCTGCTCATTATTGGGATTCAATACAAAAGCTGATAAACTAAAGCTGGTGTACTATAGCTTTGCTTTAAATGCTGTCTGCCCTCTCCTTAATAAGCTGTATCAGAGAATGTATTTATTGTGTCATTTGAGGCTTCTCCTCTGATACTACTTACAAATGATAGGATGAGAAGAAGCAGCACAGGTAAAGTTTAGATTGGATATTAGGAAAAGTTTCTTCACAGAAATGATATGGAGCACTGGAAAAAGTTGCCCAGGAAAGTGGTTCACCAGCTTTCATGTATTTGGAAGATGTGAAGATGTGGTGCTTAGACATGTGGTTTGGTGGTGGTCTTGACAATGTTAATTTTACAGCTGGATTTGATCTTAAAGGTCTTTTCCAACCTGAATGATTCTGTGCTTCTACTTGTTTCTTCAGATCAGAGTTACCTGGCCCGCTACCTCTGGCAATCAAGAGACCACATTAATTCTCATTTCTCTGTCCCTCCCAGGATCTCCAGTCTGGCCTCTCATGGCTTTCTGTTAAAATAGATGTATTTGCCTCTTGGCTGGTCTCAGGTGACATGGATGCCACTGATCTAATAGCAGGAACAGGTAAATGTACATGGGAAAGGGGATGAGCATCTTCAGTAGAACTGATGCATAGTGAAATGAAGAAACAGTACAGATGCAGAACAATAGTTTTTATTGGACTTACAACCCTCTGCAGTATTTTGTATATCCATAAGTGCTATCCACCAACACTGGACCTATTAGCTTGATCATATTACTTGTGAAAACTGCTTTTTTATTTTTCTTTCTTTTGCATTCTTTCTGAATTCTTAGGCTGGAAGTATTAACTCATTATATCAGATACTGCTTCAGTCTTGCTGACTTAGGTTGGTTTCCAAGAAGTTGTTTGCCTAAGGTGAGAAAGAGAAATGATTCTATTATAAGAAGCTTAAGAGATCATTTGCCTTTCATGTGAGTTGATTGATTCAGCTAGAGCAGATCACAGATGGGCAAATGATTTGACTACCAGCTGAGCTGGGATAGGAGTGGTAGATTCAAGTTTCTACTCTGCTCTAGAGTTAATCCATTGCCAAAATCAGAGAGGTTCAGCAGCCTTACTCTGAAGAGGGGTTAGAGATGCAAGTGTTTGATTCGGATATCACAATCTCTGCAGTCCCCTCTTGTTCGAAGGCATATATAAATACCTTTCTCTTGTGTCTGGAGCCTGGCAACTTAAAAGGTTCTTTAGTAATAAATGGCTGGGACACTGTTTGTATAGAGAAGAAAACATGCAAGGTACATGTTATCAACTCTTGGAATAAATTAGCCTCCAAACTCATGTGAACACCCACTTTCAGACATAAAGTGGCCCTGTATTAGAGGAATGAGTGGCAGGGCTTTAAAACTTCGAGGACAATGATACCCATTTGGGAATGTAAGGAACCCTAATCCGTGTGTGCTGCCTCCATTGCACTTGCTAATCTACCTCATCTTTTCTGAGCATTCTCATGAGGAAATGACCCACAGTTAAGTCTCCTAGGCAATTACGTGAGCATAATCCTCGCAAACACCAGTTTCTTTCACTAACACCAATGGCAACAAATGCAAAACCTGTTCTGCACAACTGTAACTACTGTCAATATTTCCCATCCCTGGCAGCATTCCTACCTGAAGTCTCATTCCCTCCAGCTGTGCTGTTCAACCATCTGTGCCAAGTTTCAAAGCATTCTTTGCATCCTGCCATATCTGTCTTTTCCACATAGATATATTTTGAGGCTCAGGCCCTGTCTCACAGGGACATGACAGCAGTGTTGCATACCAAGGCAGACTACTGCAGCAGTGGGTTGTGTAACTGTTGAGCTGAAAAGCAAGGATTGTATATTTCCTCTTCCCAGGAAAAAATCAGCAGCAAATTGGTCTTCATATTGCCATTTGAACCTTGGTAATTTTTCACCTACACGTGAACAAACAGATCAACATTGAGCTCTGAAGGAAATAATTTGTTGCATTAACAGATAATTATTTGGGAACCTGTATTATCACATGAAATATAAGCCTTCTTCTGGGTGCAACAGGATAACCATCTGTCCCGGGTCTTTAACCTCTAGACCTAACAGCACAAGGATGAAAACAGAAAAAATCTTGGTTAGAGCACAGGGATCAGAGGAGGCCTGTGTAATTACTAGCCATTAAATAAAGTATGCCCCTAAGTCTTCAAATGCCAGGGCACATGTGCAATTGGCTGATAAATTGCAAATGGATAATTACGCAGCAGCAAAATCCAGAGGAGCAGAGGGATGCTATTCACCTTCCCTTTCTTCTTGCAGGGAAGAGCACTGTTGCCTACTTTAGTGAAAAGTTGGTTATTGGGTTAAATGGCATGAGGACTACCAGAACTGGGACATTGCACTTCATAGGATTTCTGGCCCCAGGATTTGCTTTCGTATGAACCACTGGTGATATTTATATAGTTTGGAGATGAATGGGGGTCCTACCCTCTGTTATTTCATGTGGGTTGTGTTTGCACACAGTCTGAGGGATTTGGAATGGAAGCCGCTGCTGAAGTAACTGGCAGTTGTCCCATCCATGGAAATGATCAGCCTTGGGATGTTTGTAGGACTGGATTTTTGGGTCCAGATCTGTAGTACTGAGGCTAGATTTCCAGCTGCCTGGTGCTGGTACAATGCTGATGATACAAAGATTGATCCAACATCCTGACTTACACCCCTGGTGATGATGGCAAGGAATGGGCCCTTATTCAGGTCACTGTGCTGAGCTACAGCACATCAGCTGAGTTGCAGTGACTGTCCTTGACTGCTGGGTTAGGACTAACCAAACAAAAAAGGCAATGCATTTTAATCTTCTCTCTTTACAGTCTAAACTGTGCTAGATAATCTCACCCATTTTGTGATGAGTTTCCATGGACGTTTACAGTACTTCAATATCATCATCAATCAGATGCCTGTATGAGCTTCTCCTATTTTCATAATTAATAAATCTTTAAAAATAGTTTCCCGCTAGACACACCAATATTTCTAGATTTGAAAAAAGTTGGAGTGAAACAAATAGAATCAGACTTAAGAACTGAAACCAGATTTCTTTCAACTAACTCCCCAAATTGGGAATTTTCATATCAAAGGGTGTATTGAAAGGTGTATTGATTGTTCTGAGTGCATGAAAACCTCACCATGTTCAGTAATGTAACTCTGGGTCTAACAATCTGAAGCAGATTCATTGCACAGTGTTCAAGAAATGGGCTATTGAATGGAATTACTTGTTTGCTTGCAGTATGTTACTCAGCCTTTAGATGTCTCCTGCTGCTGAAATCAGTTTGGAAAGGGCACTCTGTAGTTATCAAGGAAAAGGGAGTGTAGGTTTTGCTGAAGCCTCTTTCTTTTACCTTTAATGGGTGACTTTATTTGTGACATTCTTTTTGAAAAAATATCTAATTCTATATACCACGGCAGATAACAAGGATGGGTAATGATGCTTCTAGTTCCCAAATCAGTTGATGTATTTCTTCCCAAATCAGCTTTTTGGAACTCTGAAGCTTATAATTGTCTAAATATAACCTCTCCAGCGAAGTATATATGTATTTTTAAAATTCAAACACATAGAAATTATTTTGTGATCATAGAACAGCAAAGATGTTTTTAAACATTAGATTAATATAAGAAGAAATAGAATTGGCATGCTGGAAGTGACTTTAGAAATGCTCTTTTATAAGTACATACATAAAAATTATTTCATATGCATAAGCTTTTCCTCTCAAATAATCCCGCAGCATTTTGCAGATGGATGTACTAACTATAGCTACTGAAAAACCGAACATTAAAATGCAACCTGAGAAGTGCTAAGATTCTGAAAAATTTGCAGATTTTGAGAAAACTGAAGGCTTGCTTGCATGCTCCAGAAGTTGTTTTTAAATGCTGAGTTTTGTTTTTATCTCTGATTTGTATAAAACCGTCCCCACCAAAGATGCAATTTTTTTTTTACCAGATCTTTTTGAGAACCTTTTGTTTTGCATGATTTTTCCTTCCCCCTCCCCCAAAATACACTCAACATGAGCTGATGTAAATCTGACAGTGTTGAATATGGCATTGACTCCAGCACACACCTTTACCTTTGGGAGTTAAGGGTATGAAATAGCAAATCAAAATCGGAAGAAACTTTGGAGAGCTGTGGTTCAGAGGGTTAAAATCTGTTGGGGAGAAGAAGGCTTATACCTTGCTTCTTTTGATCAGTGCACCACTGTTTTGATTATCAGGATTAATGATCTTGCCTTTTGGCTCTCAATCAAAGAACTATGTTTCCAGTGCAATTCATTTCTCCTACTGAATAGCTAGTTTAGGTACCATTAAATAACCTCCAGAATATTCAGTGTTGTTAGAAGCAACTATGATTGAAGCGCTGAACATTTTCTGGTTGGATTTAATTAGGTAGTTTCTTCATCCCACCACACTTCTGGAAAATTCCAAAGCTTTCTGTGTTCTGGATGTATTTGTGTTGAAATGACCAGTGGAACCTGGTGGAAAGAGATGTGTGAAACAGGTAGAAATCCTCATTGCAGAGTGTTTGACCACATCCTATGAGGCTGTGAAGAAGACTTGTTTTAAGATGCCAGCCTTCACCAAAAGTATAAAAAGTTGGAAATCTTACAGGAACAGTTTTTTAAAGAACTCTGACCTAACTTTTCACTCCAAAAGCTTTGGAAGCAGATGTGTTTCTCAACAATTTGAAAGACATGATTTATATCACCCTTAAGAAAAATTAAGATCTATTTAGATTGGTTTAGATTAGTGGTCATTCCTGAGGGTATAGAAATAGATTAGACAAGGTCATTTGCTCACTGTATCTTCTGCAATTCTTTGATTGTATTTCCTTTCATACTCTATTCTGGGATGTGAGGGCGTTGGAATACTTGGAACTTCTCCTCAATGATTTTTTGCTCACTTGTGTGATGGGAAGGTTTGTGCCAAGAGGCTGGACCATGTTAGGGTGTTAATGAGCTGACCTCTACAAAAGACATGATACGTGGTACACTGCACTCTTGAACTTATGCCTAATTTTTAATTTGTATGATTTATTAGGGCTTAATTTTAGACTGCTCTAAAGATGCTAAATCTAAATGCTAATTTTTAATTGCAGAGGCAGAGATGAAAATGCTTGCATATTTAAAAAGTAGCTGAGTTAATTCATCATACTTCTCAAGGCAGTTTGATCTTTTCTGTCAGCTAATATTGTCTTCATAGCAGCTTTGGCTATGCCAGAAAACTATTATTGTTTCATTTCCCAGGAAGAACTTCGGACAGTATGTGTGGACAGAGGAAAGGATTCATGCTTAAAACCCCTTTGTTTGAAAAGCCAGTTTGATTTACTTTGAAGGATTTCCAAGGCTTCTGTGATCATGGAGTATATGAGATTTTCTGATACTCATAGTAATGAAAATTCAGGGAGTTAAAAGTGAATTTGGGACTGTATTATTCTCTGAAGTCATAAAAATGAAAAGCATGAGGGGTATTTTATGATTTCACTCTGAGATCATGACACTAAATGATTGCATAAATTAAGTGACAGGACAACCAGGTGCCTGATGGATACCACGAGCTTCATCATGCCAACAGGATTTCTTCTTTGGTGTCACACAGGAATGAAAACAAGTGTAAATGGTTCTGCTACTGATTTTCTTGACTAGTCACTTAAGATTTCCTTCTGTAGTCTCCTAGCATGTTGAGAATTGAAATAATTCTTTGCGTCTCAGATCTTTGGATAGAAACTAGAGGTTTGGGCTCAGATCTTGACCACATCCATAAATATTCTATACTGCTTCTTTGGAGCAAAATCTACTGTTAGCAGATTACTGTCCTCCTTCAAAATAGTGGTGAGAAATTACCACAAAAGAAGCTCCCTCAATTCTGGTCTCTTCAGGATCAAATTTCATTCAGGACAGAAACAAAGTCTGTTGCTTTTAACTAGAGAGTCATAATCTAGCTGAATTTTAGCAAGCAATAGGATTGCCTGAGGAACAAAGAGAAAGGGTGTGGAAATTGTGGTGTTACCTGCGTGCATTGAGTAATGCACTGATTCTGTCCTTAAAAGGAAGCACTTCAGAGTCTGACTTGTGGGAAGGTATAAAGAGGATTAGGTCCCTCCTGAACTGATTCGTGAATTCCTGGCACCCACAGGCACTTTGAATGGAAGTGCAAGCAGCTTATAGACAAGTGTTGGGGCTCTAAGGAGCGTTCTGTGTGCAGATATGCCAACAACAGACTCCAGAATATGATGGGCACAGAGTCTCCTCTTTTGCTGGTAATGCTCTACAGATGTTTGAAGATCAAATAATATTTAAATCAGTAATGAGAGCAGGACTGAGCTCTAAACAGCCTCCTATAGAGCCCAGATTTGAAGCATGGGAGGAAGATTTTATCTTGGTCTTGTCTTGCTCCACAGCTAGTGGCACAAATGGTTTCATAATGTATCTTGATTTGGTCATACACCACTTCACAGGCTTCAGGTCTCTTAATCTCATTGTCTGACTGACAGAAAAATCACATATTATCATTTTGTTCCTCTTTCCCTTATCTGTCTAGCTGTAGGGATAGACAGCATGTCTTATTTGAGCTCAGACTATGGTTGCTGTAACTTGTCTTATGTCTACTTTCCCTGAGGATCTCAGAGATGGCAGTAAATAAAAGGTAAGGATGAAAGTCCTTGGAAGACTGAAATGACTTATTGTCAGTCCACACTAGATTGCCTTTAAGAGTTAGATTTCATGAGGAAAGCTGGCTGAGGCCTCCAAAGTATTAATCTAAGCCAGTGCCATGTGTAGGGAATATGAATCTCTGCAAATGGTTCTACTGGGGGATGAGAAACCAGATGCAGATCGCACAGTGCATCATAGATTCTCTCTGCTGTTTGCCACCACAGCAGTTCACAGGGATAGCCCCTCATGGCCTGACCTCCAGGGAGACAAACAGGGCAGGAAAGCACTGCACTGAGAGCTGCTAGACAGAGCCCAAAGTTCCAGCAGCCAGAAAGAGGAGGTTGCTCATCTTTGCATTGCAGTGAATCTCTCTGCAGAGATTCTCGTTACAAAAAAAGCTCTGGGAAAGGGTAAGTCTCAGTGGCTTCAAAAGCCAGCCTTCCATGGAGCTCCTCATAGTGCTTTCAAAGCAGGCTGTCTTAGGCTATTTCATGGGTGCTCATCAGCCCAGAGGAAGGTTCTGGAGAAAGATTTCTGCTGAAATTGCTGTCTTTGTTAGACTCTTGGCTATAAAATATTGTAAGAATATCCTTGGAAGACCTTTCTGGGGACAAAGAATTTAAAATATCCAAGAAAAAATAGATATTTGTAAATGAAAAAGTTACCAAATACTTTAGATAGCTCATGTGATTGGACCCTATAAATACACTTTATATCAAGCGCCTGTTATGGCAACAGCCAATTACACATTTCCCTTCATGGATTTCTGAGGCTTTTCTGGAGCTTGGTGGGAACCCATCTGGCCTTTGGATCCCCTCTTTGAGTCTGCAGTGGCTTGTTTTGTGTTCACAGACTTCTGACTGTTACTAATGGCCAGACAGCAGGGAGGTAAGAGCAGAATGGTGAGGAGGGTGCAGAGGAAAGGTCTTTCACCCCGTGTTCCTGAGGTTGTCTTAATTAAGGCATAAAGGGCAAACAGGGTTTTTTTCCTCTTGTGCACATTGAAAACAACTGCTTGTATGTGTCAAAAACATTTCGTTCCCTTCGTGGCCTTCTCTGTATATTGATTTACTCAATTAGTAGTGCATGGCATGTTTTTCTTTTCAACCAAACCATGTGGGACTTTTGACATTCAAAGGATTGGACAATGCACAGGAAACACACAAGCTGTTAGTAATAGTCTTTGGTACAGAGATCCCTGGGTCTCTTTTCACCTAATACAGCTTCTATAAAGCACCAAGTACTCCACTTTTCCTGTCTTTGCAAAGTATTTATGGCGATAGAGACATACTTTACCTGTAATTGTTGGGACCCTTATAATGCCACTGACTACAAGAAAAAAGTGAATTATATAAAGAAAGAAACTAAACTCAAACAACTTTAGTTGTTTTGTTTCTGAAGTGTTGACATCAAATACCAGACATCAAATGGAGTGAAACAAAGTCCCTAATGTCTTGTTTTTTGGAAAGATATAATGATCTCTCTGACAGACAGTTTATTTTTGGTCACATCCAAAGCTCTGTTTCCTTTGCTCCTGGTAATGGGAGGATGTACCCCTGAAATGTGCCTGTATGGAACAAAGTTGGAGTTTGAACTGAATGTTTTAAGATGGATAATCAAACAATTGTGCTGCTGTGTTCTTCCCACTCTGCCAGATGTGAGCCAGAGACTGCTTGATCAGAGCACAGAGGCTGAGGTCTGGCCTCCTTGGTGACTTGCTGATGGCACAGACATATTGACTCTCCTGTACTATCACTGTGTTCCTCTTTTTATCTTGCAATGTTGGGCTGCAATTGAAAAGTTTTTCAGCCAGATTCCAGAGGAGCTTTTTGGACTCCTCCGTTTCATTTTCACTGCTCAGAGCTTGAGGTTTTATAGAATTAATTTGGCTTCTAACTGGAATGGGCAAAACATTTAAAGAAGCTACAAAATTATTGCTAACCATTTTCCCTCTTTACCGTGTTTTCCTGCTGTTATTGGTTGCTCAGATGGGAACTCATGTTAGTGGAGGAACGGAACTTGGATATTTCTGCTTGGAACTGGAGGGGTCTCTGTCAGACTAAAGCAAACCTGAAAGGAGCCCTCGGCAATATGTGAGGGTTGGAATATTGCTGGCTGTAGGAAACTGTGCTGACACTTGTCAGCTTGGTATAACTCAATAAGGCTGGCCGTGTGCAGTTAAAAGTCTGTGTAACTCACTAAGCAAATTTTGCCTCAAGGTTAAAGTGCCAAATTCCAGTAGAATTTAAATATATCTTCATTAGCATCTTAGAAAATCCCATCATCAGTGACCTGCTGGGTAGCTTCCCTTTATTGTCCGTTGTTTTACCTGCCCTTTTACTTTGATTTTTTGAAATGAATTGGGTTGATGCTCCTCAGGAATTAAACGTCTCATTTCTTGGTAGAGACATTGAGATCAGTGATTTAAACGTTTTTTCAGAAAGAGATAGGGGAACATTCCATTTTAAAATTTCATGAAACAAAAAATACATGTATTATGAGGGTTTAGCTAGGCCAATTTAAGTCCTGTAAGTCTCCAAAGATGCTTACTTATTTCAGGTTGGCCTGTATGTGGACTGCTAGTTGCTGATTTTAGGAAACAGTGACTGTTTAGTCAGTATCTGAGGCCTTAAGGATTGTTTCAGTTAGACGAAAAAATAGGTAGTGCAACTAAACCCTTTTCTAATACAATTGCATTCATCCAGTGAATGTAGGCCAGCCTTTCTTTCAGTTAGTCTGCCCCAAAAGTCCCTTTCTTTTGAAAAACATACTCAAAGAACCTCCCAAGCATGGGTAAACAGTCTAGTTTGAGAGTCATGATTTCCTTACTTTTTGCTGACAGGGAAGTTTAATTTTTCCTTCTATCTATCCAAATAGAAGAAAGGTACTAAATCAGTCCCCTGGAAAGTGGTGTGAGCACTTACAGATCAGAAAAAGGTAGCAGTGAGACAGAGGAACTCAAATATAGCCCTATTTGGACTTCAGGAAGTAGAAAATGAATTTATTTCTAAGGCTTTTTGTTTAGGCAGCATATAACCAATATTTTTTTTTCTCTTCACACTCAAAATAGTCTGTCTCATCTAATTTTTTCTGTACCCTTGCTTCTTGTCACAGTGTGCTGAATAATGTGGTCCCCAGAAGAACGTGGGGCAGACGTCTTCTGTCATATGAGCTGTGAAGGACCCTAGAGATTAAATTATACACCTAGAGCTGTTGCTGACAGCTCATTGATTTCTGATGCTTTGCTCAGGAGAGGAATAAATTTATTAAGAAGATTAAACTCTTTATCCCTACCTTGGAAAGGGGGTCCTCTTATGGCTGCAGAAAGACAAGGCTGAAAAGAGGGTGTACAGTGTCTGAGACAGTTACTTGCCCCCCATCTGGCAGCAGCAGAGTTCCCTGGCTGGGTTTCCCTTGTTCTGCTCAAGGGAGTTCCCTTGTGGAATTGAGTGCCAGCAGCCATCAGTTTGAAGAAGGGCTGAAATCCTCTACCTGCTCCTGCTGGGGTGTTCATAGCTGGACCTTGGTCTGTGGGCAGGGTTAAGGTTGCCTTGGGCAGTTTATGAGGGACAAATCCCAAACAGCTTTAACTGTTTGAGAGTCTCTGAGGGTCTATCTGATGTATGACATGAGGATACAGCCCACTCATCGGAGGGGATTTCTAGTCTGATGAATATTCCAAACATGGGAATTTCATTCAGAAGCCTGTGAACCTCTTCAGCAGAGCAAGTTCTGCTCTAAAAACAAAACTATCCCCTCTTTAACTCGCAGATCTGATGTAACACAATGACCCTGGCGTTTTTGGGAAGCTTCACTCCATCTTCTGCTAAAGGCGACTATTCATTCACTCTGCAGCATAATTGCCCTATTTCAAGGCTAGAGCCACCTTCCCTTGGGACAGGTTTCACCTTTGCTCAGCTGAGCATGTGTGGAGTGATCCACAGGAGCACATAGAAAGCAATTTAAAGCAGCAAATTCCCTGCTGCTTTCGGAAGCTGTTAAATCAGGCAGCTCTGGAGTGAAGAGAGGGTACAATGCAAGAAATTCTCCCATTCTGAATAGTTTTTTTCTATTGTGAGCTGACATGGCTATTTTCCTCCAATGCTAAATTCTTCCAGTATAAATTTTTCAACAAGGATTTTCTTTTTTCTTAACAGCATGTGGAAGAAAAAAAACAAGATAAAGGTGGGAATGTTGATGAACAGGCTATGTATTTGTAGTCTGGCATTTCCTCTAACTCAATAGATCTATAATAATAATAAAAAAAAAGATGTTTGGATACAGATGAGTACTATTTTTTACCACTTGTTTGGCACTGATTGATGGAAAGACTGACTGTTCTGTCTTGAATGACAGAAATAGGTCATGAAACTGAATGAATTAATAAATGATAAAGGGTACAGGTCCAGATCCTGCCCGTTTCCTGCACAGCAAGAGTTTTAATTCAGCAAGTAAATATCTCCCTCTGATTGCCTTTGAAGTGGGCTGTGCTGATGTGTGACCTACAGAATGAGGCAGCTCATGCTATGGATATGAGGGGCTTTGTTCTGGTGTCTCCAGTAATGTCCAGTGGAAGTGGTCCTTAGACACTGATATGTTGCACTCTTTCCATCACTTCCAAGTGATTAAAAGTTTCTTTGTTAGTTGAAGGCTTCAGCATCTGTCAGTTTTGATGGTTTGGCTGACATTGTGCTTTGCCCTTAATCCTTCATTATGTCAAGTTAACCAGACCTGGCTAAAACACCTTCAGGTAAAACACTTGTTTTGCTACTTACCACACATACAGTGAAGCCACAGAGTTGATTTTATGCATGACCTGGTGGGTTTTCTTGGTTTGATTTTCTGGGGACTTTGAATTACTTTCACCAACATGAGTTTGTTCCTTCTGATATGCATAACCATTTCTATTGTGTTTAGGATAAATACCCCAAATAGTTTGAGAATAGCCATTCATGGAGGACTGGCTTGGACTGGTTTTTATTGTTAATTTCTGATTAATGGATTGACACAATCTGCAAGTGAGTACACCCTGTGCTACTTCTAGAAGTCTGAAGAAATAATCTGCTGGATTTCTTGTTTGACCTATTTTACATAAAATTCCTGGGTGTTGTAACAGATATTAAACCAATAAAGAGATGTGCAAATAGAATACCATAAATTTCTCCCAACTCTAATGAAAAAGAGAATATTCTTTCAGATTTTTAATTTTATGTTTTGCTAGCTGATAGCACTTATTACAGAGGTCTCTCTGCTCTAAAATTGGACAGAAAGATTTCAACTGAGTCATGCTTTAAGTTTCCATTTGTAAACAGTTCATTAACAATTTCTTTAAACTAAATGGTTGTTAAAATATTATCTTCCTCTCCATCAGATCAACAGGACCTTCTCCAGAGGTGTGTGTAGCCAGCTGTAACATTGTCCACATTTTTACTGGGCCTGTGCTGCTCATGGCTCGTCTGGGTTTGCTAGTGGTTAATATCCGCAGCAAAGATATCAAATAAAACGTGACTTCTCTCTTGTGCCTGACCAGGCTGTTGGTGTCCTGTTATGAGGACTTCACTGAACAATCCACTACCCACAAGGGCGGCCTGACTAACTTGGCCAGGGGCATGTACCAACAGTGTAAGAGAGTTGAATCCTTTATTATCATTTAGGAGGAGACCCCCCCCCCCTCCTAGATATCCCTGCTTTTAGGTGATCCTGTTGTCTGCTGCTGGCTGCTGCATTTAAATGGAATTTAAAGCAATACACAGCCAAGCTCAGATCACCAATGAAAGTTGCTCAAGATAGTCATTCAGCATGCACCAGATGAAATTCTCACCCAACAGGAGTCCTTATGGGGGACAAGGCAGTTTCAGCCCACTAACTGATCCCAGAAGTTACAGTGGAGTCTTCCCTGACCTGTCCCCATCTTTAATTCATCATTGTATTATTTCTTTCCTTTTAGGCAGAGCCTGAGTGACTCCACTCATACATACCTTTGCTTCTGATTGGTGTAAAAGTCTCTTGCTTTGCTCTGAGAATTATAGTCAATGAAGTATAGAGCACATGCTGCGAGGGGTGGTTGCACCTTGGAGGCAGGTAACTTTGGGACAAAAGTGTGGGTGAACTGAGCTCATCTGCAGAGAGATATCTTGCCACAGTGGCTCAGCAAGTTGGTTCAGCAGCAAGACATCTCTCATCTCCTTTGGTTGACAGCTGCTGTGTGATTTATCAGTTACACGGTACCATCGACTTCCCATCTCTGCAAGGATTATGGCAGACCCTGGCTGCCATGTCTCCACCTGCTCCCACCTTCATTTCATCCCTCTTAGTCTGTACACAAGGTTGCAGGCTGTGTTGTGTGGGGAATCATTGTGGAACACATTTTGTACATGCCAATTGCATTCCATCCTATGATTGCTGTACTAACTTCTGCTGGAATGTGAATAATATAGCTTCCCAGTTTTCTCTAATTTTGCCCACAGTCATCATCCCACACAGGGATAATTGTACTAATTGCCCTTTTTAATATAAAGAAAACATTAGTTGAGAATGAAGGATTGTTATAATAAATTTCCTGGAACATTAAGTAATTTGTTTCTCACGGAGTTGTTTCTCTCTGTACTCCTGGTTTCAATCACTATATACTCAAGTCCATCAGCATCTTGCAAACTAGCAAAGGGATTCGCCTGAAAACTCCTAACTACCTGTCAGTGGAAAGACAGGGACAATATTTAATTTAAGCCCTTCAATAACTTATCATTCATCATTGTTTTGATTTTAGATGCCACACTACAACTCTAAGATTGTTTCCAATGCTGGATGGAGTACTATGAACCAGGCCCACATGACATGTTTACAGGAGCCAGTGTTACATCCAGAAGGAGAAACTTGATCCCTCAAGTCCTTGACTGGGCCAGTAACTGGGACTCTGTCCGCAAACAGCTTTGGTTCCTGCTTTCTGTCTTTTGGATATGAAAGAGAGATTCACTATGGAGAAGTAAAGCCCCCAAACCCTTGAGAGATCAGTGGCACAGCTGGCACCAGCTGTAAGCCACAGAGAGCTTTTGATGCAAGATGTTGCCTTGCTGTTTTTAAACATGTTCAATTAAAACTTTCTGAGTTTTGTGCACCTTTCTTTTTTGTCTTAGTTATGTGCAGCTTTCCTCTGTTGCCTGCCACATGAATTGACAACCTGGCCTCTCCCAGAAGCTGCTGTGTCTGGAGGATGAAGCTTTTAAAACAAAACAGCCCACCACCACCACACCATCTACAACAAACCCAACACCCTAAACACAAAAACAAAGCAAGCCCAAACCCCAAACTGTAACTTCATGTCTGCAATGTCCTTGGAAGCAATACTGCATTGATAGCTGCCCGCTTGCCTTCTAGACTCAAACCAAGCAGGTTTTTTTTGAGAAGCCCAAGTCTGTTTTTGTGTGCTCTCATTCGTCTCCATAACCAAACCTCAGGCTGAAATTCCACCTTTGAGGTCACTATCTCAGAAGTCGTCTTAACTTTCCAGAAGTTGCACCAGGAACATCAAAATATGTGAAGACTGCTTTCCAGCATGGCTCTTTACTCTTTTTGTCTCTTCTATCCATAAGACTGGGGCAAGGGAGAGAAAGGGCTGGATTTTCTGATATCTAACAGAAAAACACCTCCCAGGAAGAGACATTAATTTGGAGGTATCTTTTCTATCCAAATACTGAAACCCTTTTGAGGAAGTTCATGTCTCTGAAGCCTCCCCTGGCTCATGAATCTGGTTTGAAAATGACCAGTTAATTAAAAAATACAGGATGGGTAAAAGGGGCAGGCACTCCTGAAGGGATTTCCAAATTATAATGAGCATGTCAGAGGGCATATATATCTGTGAATTAATACCATTAAACTATACTGCCTGGAGTAATATTTGCTGCAGAGAATACTTTCAGAAATAGGAAGTTTTCTTCTCCAGATATATAGATATTGGGCTGTACATGGAGAGTGGAGATACTGAGGTTTACTGTACCTGCCTTTGCTTGATGTTTGGGTTGCTGCAAAACATTTTCTGCAAAGGTGTTAGAATAATTTAAACTGAATTCCTCAGGGGTTGTGCTTGCTGAGATGACATGAAAGTCAACCCTGGCTGTTGTCCCAGGAGACGTATGTGGGAGCAGATTTGTCTGTATGATTTTACTGGTTTACTTTGAATTAAGCACTCAAACTTGGTTCGTTTTGCTAAAAGCAGAATATGTTGCCACACTGCTATAACTTGAGAGTTAAAAAACAGGTGAGCTCTCCATACTGATTGATTGAAAGGTTCCTTCTCTGCCAGAGGGGTCTTAACTGGACTGTTGGACTGACCTACCCTTGTAGTAATGCACCAGACAGCAAGGAGTTTGCTTTTGAAATCAGTGTTGCTTGAAATGGTGGAAAGCCAGGAGATAAAATGTATTCAGTGGAAATGTTACATTACTACATGATTACTTCTCTTAAAAATAGGGCTTTGTCATGGTCAAAGTAATGGTCTCATTAATTCAACTGTGGCACAGTGTACATGATAAGAGTACTGGCTTTGGTGGTATTTATAGACTGCTCCCAGTGTTTGATGGATGCAATGAAAGTGAGGGCCACCATCTTCCAAAAATTTGGCCCTGATGGTTTTTTAAGAGGTGCTTGTGCTTCAGCACCAGATGTCATTATAAGAATTTAATGAATCCCTGTATCTTTACAGCTGAGACCCAAAATGGAACAAGCTGTGCATGTAATCAAATCAAGGGTTTTGAAGAGTTGTTGAAAAAAAGAAAGAAGTCAATGTTTGGTTCTTGGGGTTCTGATATAGGGGAAGAAAGAGACTTCTCACTTGTCTTGTTATGAGAGCTGTTTCTCTAAATTCTCAGAGTGTTTCTCCATTGCCTCCTCACCCAGTTAGGAAATGAGTTAAGTTTGTGTCAACTAGTCACCATTTTCAAAGATCTTTTCCTCCTCATCTGTGTTATTTTAATGAGGAGACCTTCAATTGTTTCATCATTGCTTTGTAGTGATACAACTGTTAATCAGGTGCTTGCCAGGGGAACTAGCTCATTGCTTTCTGCACATATCTTTATCTTGCGGGATACGCAGCCAGATTTTTGTTCTCTGATTGCTCCAAATTTCCTTTTTGAGACCTTTCCCCCAGCCAATTTCTTTTCTGATTTTACCTATGTGACTGCTTTTTTTCTTTATTAAATGCTGTATTTAATGGGAGTTATTTTATTAGCAGCATTGAGAATTGGGCTGCTTTACCCTAGGGTTAGGGACAGAATTCATTAAAAATAAATTAAAAAAAAAAATCATCCAAGCAGAAGAAAAGCAACATGTTCACACCCAAAGATCAGAGACAGTTGGCTAACTTGGTTTTGCTTGGCACATGGAGTTTTTCTGCCTGCCACCAGTCTGTACTTTGCCTAGAAATAACATTCTCACTCATGTTGCACCCTGATTTGGCTCTGTGGCTCTAATTTGGTTAAGAAACTGCTGCAATATCTGACACCACTCTTCAGCCTGGGACATAACACTCCTGTGTGAATTGGCTCTTATTCCCAATTCTTGCTGGGCCTGATCTGTGCTGCCAGGCTACAAGCTCGTATTGCAACTTGCCACTAACATCTGGTAATAAATACAGAACTTTCTGCTTAGCGCCCTTGATATCTAATTATATTCTGAGCTCCTTTTCTTCGATGCACCTCATAATGTCATGCTGTAAAAGATGAGAAAGACATGTTTTAACAATTCCCTGCTTAAAAGGGATACTCACAGTGGTGAACAATCCTGCTATGTTTTCCCTATTATGCTTCCTGCTGTGTACCCAATGGAGAATAAGGACCACTGGACGATGGCCATAGATGAAATTTTTATGATCCTACCTTAGAGATTTGATGGTTTCAGTTTCCCACAAAGAATGATGTAGTTTTAGTGTGCAAACAAACGTAGCCTCTGTTTTCAGACGAGAGGATTTAATGGGGTGTCTCAGCCCTGTGTGTGTCCAGCCAGAAGAAGCAGGAGACACTGTAGCAGTGGGTTTTGCTGGAGCTGGGCACAATACATGGAGGACAAGGGTGCTTCAGATAAAGAGTGGAAACCTGGGGGGAAAAAGCTACCAAGCATCCTGCAGACTGGCAAGCAATGAGGTGAGTCTGCACCTGTAACCACTGGAACATGGATGGATCTGCCAGGAAGGCCAGCTGCAATAATATAACATTAAAGAAATCAATGTGACCTTGACAAGCACATGGCCTGGTCAGACTATATTGATTCACTAATGACATGCTGTTGCATAATCCTCTCCTATTTGGGTCTGATGGTTTCTAGACATGATTGATTTCAATATTTGCAAGGAAGCACATAAGAAACAAAGAACATAAATTATTCTGTGAAAGTTGGTTTTTAAAAGTAAAACAGTTTTGGACAGCAGAGGAGAATTCTGTAGCAGTCTGACAGACTTGTGTATCCTTTTTTTTCATCATATTTTGAATCTTACTGCTAACTTCTCATACAGTCACAGAAATGTTTGTGTTAGAGAGGACCATAAAGCCGTCTCTTCTGCAGGCTGAGCAGTTGCAGCTCTGTGGCTTCATAAGGGAGGTGCTCCAGCCCTCTGATCATGTTTGTGGTCCTTCTCTGGACTTGCTCCAACATGTCTGTGCTGAGTGCTCCAGAGCTGGACACAGCACTCCAGGAGGGGTCTCAGAGACCAGCAATAAAGGGGCAGAAACACCTTCCTCTTGTGCTCCTCAAGGATGAAGAAAGATACACTCTTCCTGCCCACCACATATCCACAACGAGTGCAGTTCATTGTCATAGACTTCTGGTATTAAATACCTAATTTATTTGTAGGGCAAAGTACCAGAGAACACAGAAGACCTCAAGGTCTTTGCTAAAATTCTGTATCCATGCAAAAACTGAATGTGCTCAAAGAGCTTCAGAACACGGACAGCATCTTCTTTAGGGGGGATTCTTTCTGGCAAGGAGCTGAGGAAAGAGTAGAAAATGTAAGAGTTGAAGAGTCTAAACCTCAAAGACATCTTTTCTGTCTGTTCAGCAATCTCTCAGAAGTTTCTATGTGGATTATTTCAGGGCTTGTGTGGGGCTTGACCTGACTTAGCAGTTCTACTCCTGCTTTATTGCCTTGTACAGTTTGTGGAACTTCAACTTGATCCATTTTCTAGGGTATATTTTTCATTCTATAACTACCTGTCAATTTGTTAGTTTTGGATTGTGTTTTCAAGGAAACTCCTAATTCAGACTTGTGCAGCCATTCATCAGGTAAAGGACAAGGATGAAAAATCTATATAGAAAATAGTTTAATGTCTTCTAGCTGGCTCCTTCCTTTCAGGCACCACATGAAGGCTCCAGTTCTCATTCAGATATGGTTTGCACCACTGAGTTGCTCAGATTTGTCTCAGGATATACTGAGAATTTTGGGAAGCTGGAAAGCAACTCGTATGGGAATATAGAATAGAAGTATGTTTATAATTTAATATCTTGAGTTTAAACAGTTCAAAAGTCATTCCATGCATCCAGTGCAGAATCAGTCAGTATCTGTAAAAACTGAGGAGCCATTGGTTTCTCAGTTCAAGTCCCAGCCAGGGAATTCTCTACCTGTATAGAAAAATGTAGAAATAGAAATGTTACATCTTGGCTTAAAAAATTAATTCAAAATGGTTTTCTATTTGTAAAATATTTAAACATTTACTTGCAGTCTCAGGAATACAAGCAAAATTGTGCTACTACATGAAAATCTTATGAACTAGCACAGAAATGGAAGTCTAGATGCAACTGCAGTTTGGTAGATGACTTGTATGCATAACTGTAAATTATTCTGAAGAAGAATTACTTATTGAGAAATGCTTCATTTTATGACAATTCCATGATAGGCACGTGAGAAAGAAATACCTATCTCCAAACAGGCACATACATACCGTTATCATATGAAATATTCTACAGCAGATATTTGAACCTGCCAAAAGCAGACCAGGGCTCTGCTTTCATTGAACCTCTGTGCCTTTCCATGCTCTTGAATGTCTCTTTATCCTTGCTTCTACCCCTGTTCCTTTGACCAGGTCTGTAGTTTGCTACAGACCGTGCTTTTGCAATGCATAAAACTGAGTGTCTCTGTGCTGTCAGCCAGTGAAGACAGTTTGTGTTCAGGAAATTTTCCCCTAAGTACTGCCTGTCTGAACCCCTTTGCAAAAGTTTATTTTATACTTGGCTGGGTTTTTCCAGCTTCTTGCTTGTTTGCTACCTAAATATGAACACAAGGGAGCACCAGAGGGGTTTTTAAAAATGTTTTGTTTTGCTTTTTTAGAAAAATGAAATGAGTAAGTAGGTTAGTTCAGGTATGATCTGGATGGGATCTGTGGCTGAAGTGGACAGCTAAAGACTATTCTTCATTTTTGTTCACGCCCAGTCCTCTTCAGAGGACCAGGGCTGTGTTACTTCCCCACCCAATGGCCTCATCACCTCCTGAGGAACATCTCCAGCTGTCCCCACCTCCCATGTTGGCCCCACGAGGTTCAGCAGTGGCCTAGGACACATTAGGGGTGTTGTGAGGCTGCTGTGCTGGTGCCTGTGAACAGCTGCAGGTGCGGGGGCAGAGCAGGAGCCCTTCCCACTGAGGTGTGTGCTCGCCTTTGCAGCTGAGAGCAGAGCTGCTGTGAGCTCTGCAGGGCACAGAGCTGGGTGCATTAACATATTTATGTTGTTCTACAGCCCAAAGAAGCAAAACTATAATGTGTTAAAGCTACTTATCTATTGCTCATGACTACTGCACTACTTCTGTGTAATCAGCCAGAAAACTATCTTAGGAAGCCCTATTTTGCTTCTTTTGATGTCAAGAAAAAAATCCCATTTACAGCGGTGGTACAGAAACAGGAAGGAGCAGATGCTGGGAAAAAATTCATTTGAAAATTATCTAGGAGAGGGAGAGAATGTGTAGAAGGGACTATAGAATAAATTTACCACATTTGATTAGGTATATGACACAGAAAGACCAGAAAATGAAGAAGCCTTTTAAAAGGCATTACTATAGGGCCAGAAACATTGAAGAGGGCTTTCTGAGGGCTGGGGGTCACATAAAGCAGAAATTTGAAGTGTTATGAAATCTTTGTCCTCTGGCAGGTGCTGCTGGGAATCTGATGACTCTACAGTAATTCTTGTCCATATGAAGGTACCAAAGAGGTTAAAGTCATCTTCCCCCAACACATGCAGGATTCCTGTGTGTCAAGCACCCACCACGCTCCACTAAGTGTTATGGCAGGGTTTGAACCTTTATCTGCTGCAGCCTCGGACAGAAGGTTTTGGGAGAGAGGCAGCACAGCTCACGTGGGTGAGCATGCACCTGTGTTCTGTTTGTCTCATAGTAAGCTTAAAGGCTTGAGTTGGGTGCTCTGGTTTTCTGGGATGGTGCAAGGCAGGGAATCCACTGTGTCCCTCTCCTGCCATGCAATCTCTTATGCAGCCTGCAGGCTGCCACCCCCAGCCAACTCCCCCATCTTTATTGTTCAGCATGATGCCATATGACCGGGAACATCCCTTTGTCCAGCTGGGGTCAGCTGTCTTTGTTGTGGCCCCTTCCCAGCTCCTTGTGAAGCTCCAGGCTTCGCTCTGGCCAGGCAGCAAAGAATCTGAAAAGTCCTTGACTTAGTGTAAGTGCTGCTCAGCAACAGCTAAAACATCAGCATGTTACCCACATTATTCTCATCCTAAATCCAAGACACAGCACTGTACCAGGTAATAGGAAGAAAATTAACTCTATCCCAGCTGAAAAAAAGGATAAGCAGTGCCAAAGGCACTGATAACTGCAGAATAAAGTGACTACTCTTAGCCAGTTTAGAGCAGCTTGCACAGCATGCTGCGTTCACAGTTACACACTGGCCTGCTACAAGCTTGAGGGAGGCATTAACTTTGCAGATCTCTTTTTACTGTGTGAATGTTGTGCTCTTTCCTTGTCTGTCTGCTCCTGGGAGCAAGGGGCAGCCCAACTGCATTTCTTTCCCTGTCTGTATTGACTAACCGTGAACATTTCTCAAAGCTTTTAAAATACAAGTAAAAAACCTCCTGGACCCTTTGGGAATAAATCTGATTTTTTCAGGTTTTATCTTTATCATTGATCCCTTTCCAGTTACTTCAGCCAAAGGTGAGGAAGTGATGTGTGAATGATGGAGCATCTCTTTTTGTAACTAGGCTGTATGTAAGGGTCAGCTGTTAAGCTGAGATTCTTACAGAAGCCCCAGAAATAGGTACTTTCTACTTTTGTGCAGCCAAGACAATTACACCAGGGAGAACACTCTACAATGTGCTGAATTCTCATTTTTGCTCTTATACTTTTTTCTATTCCACTCTTGCTCCCCAGAGGGTAAACTGGACAAAGACCACATTAGGGATGTATCCTGTGAGGTCAAACCCATTGGCAGACATTTAGTGTGGCCTCCACAGGAGGAATTGCTCAACTCCAGTTGCAAGAAAGTGTCGTTAAACGATTCCTGTACAGAGTTTACTTTTAAAAGCATTTAAAATTGGTTCTGAGTCGACTTGAAGTAGAACATAGAAGAGGAGAAAAAGTGACCTGTAGTTTCATCTGATAGGGGTCTTCAGGTCATCATGACATAGCAAGTGGGTTGATATTTAAGTGGAGAACAGTAAGAGATCAGAGAAAGTTTCCTATCCTTAGTTGTCAGTGATGCTCTAGCATTGCTTGTAGTTATTCTCTTTCTATGTTGTAAATTGGTCTGATAAAAAGTCCAGTGTTTTGCTGGACCAATTGGTGGGAGAAAATGCATCTTTCATGGTGCAAGCCAAAGAGGAAATGGAAGTTTTTCCAGAAGTTTGCAGCAGATATTTTCAGGACATTATAATGCCATCTGGCATAGTGCACTTCCTAATTCAGAGAAAGGAGGCACAAATAAATGTGCAAGAAGGTTACAGTTTGGTGATCAGTTCCAGGTTTGTTTCCTTGGTTAACCAGGTGCCACACTGGACAATGAATAAAACCATGATTTCAAACCTAGGAAACACAACTGCTAGACTTCTGATCATTAGATAGAGAGGAGGATGTATGCAGCTGATCTGCCATCCTGTTGAAGCCAACCTTCATTAGCAAATTTATTCCTTGGGGTAAGGATGTCAGTAAGCTGTTTTTCTGGATGTTCAGCACCACAAATTCAGCTTCTTTCTCATACACAAGAGATGGGGGGTTTAGCCTTCAAGGACTCAAGGCAAAATCCTGCACTTGGGATTATGTGATGTCACCTGTTTGGAAGGACTTTTTTTCCCTACCTACCCATTAAAGTCCAGCTTAGACTGAACAGTCTGATTTTTCAGTGCTTTTCCATTGCCCTTTAGGCAGTAGTTATTATTGTGGGTGATGTATGATCATCTGCCTTGTAAGACATTTTCTGACATGGGTATGAGGGCAGGGTCAAACAGAATAAAGTTTGAGAATTTTAGGTGATCTGGGGTGCTGGCCCGTTGTCTTGAACAGCAAAGCTGGATGAGGGGATTTCTGGCCCTTTTTCCCCTGACAAAAGGGACCTTTAAATTAGGATAATTTACTTTTCCAGTTTTCAGAGAACACCACAAACAGCCTTACTAGCAGGCCTGAGAAGAAGATGAACTTCCTCATGAACTAGAAGATGCAGAATTGATGGGAGAAAGAGAGGAACATTTTACACTGGCATCAGTGCCAAAGATGTGATGCTACATCCCAGCGTCTCTACAGAGACTGTGGAGAGACATAGATGCTTCAAGGGATGCTTTAATTCAGAGCCTTCAGTAGATATCAGCAGAATGTCAGCCTTAATGAGTTTCTGACTCATTCCTGGTCTTTCAGTCTCCGCCTGCTTCTCTACATGACTTTTAGCTTGACTGTGCTTGTAGATGTAATTTGATTGCCAGGGCCACCTCCAATCCCTCCTTTCTCCTTTGTGTGTGTGGAGCTCTTCCATCCTGATTTGTTCCTCCCACCCAGCCTTTGTATAGAGCAACCTCCAACACAAAGTGCCCAAAAAAGGATTGTGCAGCTGTGAGGTGCTTGTCACCATTACACCTCGTCACAGCAGGGAGGTGACTCAGCTGCCATCCCATGGCTGGGATGTGTCACCAAGTGAATGATGACATTTTTAAATGTAGCAAAGTTTGGGAGTGGAGCAGAGGAGAGAGGAGGAATTAGGCTATGAAAAGATGTTGGGGAACATTAATGTTTCCAATAAGCTTTTAGTTTAAGAAATATGCAGTTTAGAGAATTATGATAGTATGATATTGTCACCTGAGTACATTGTGATCTGTTCTATTCTTTTTTTTTTTTATGCTGAAGGGTAGACTGGTCTAGTGCTTAGAAGTTTGCATCTGAACTGAGTAATTTAAATTCAATGCCCTGTTCTGCATCAAATTTCTTTGATTTCTTTTACCCCAGCTCTAAAAAAAGGTTGAAAATAACGCTCCACTTGTAAGACCATGGGGAGATTTCAGTCACAGTCTATATACATTGTTGTCATGGAGTGGATCTGTTTGATGGACCTCCCCTTGGTGCATCAGTTGCAGCATTGGGAGCTTTTTTGATGGGTAAAACCATGTAAGTGCAAAACTTTATTTTAGCTATTATGGAGGACAAAATGGATTCACTACTTTTGGTGGCAGAGCTTGCACTAAAAATAAATCTACTCTTTTTAAGTGGTACATAGACAAATGGGTGTCAAGATTGTCATGGAAATTAACATATGGAGGCAGCTTTTCCTGAGAGGACAGGGTACCTGCATCCTTCAGATACTAGAAAGGGTGAAATAGGAGTTGTTGAAACCCAAAATTTAGTCTGGGGTTTTGGGGAGAGATGCTTTATAAGCGTGGGAGTTTTTCACTTCCGTGGATAAACCTCATATTTATTCTTTGCAGCAATGGACGGCTTCAAGAACAGCTACAGGAGGAACAAGTCAGGTATAAACTAGGGTTCAATCCACTGCAGACTTCTTTTGTTACTGTGTAGGAAATTACCTAGGTACAGTGAGCCATGGTTTATTTGTAAACTGGGAAAAATATCCTTATCCTGTCTCACAGTGGTCCTTGGTCCTAATGATAATTTATCTTTTTTTTTATAGACCATTTATGTGCCATCCTGATGTCTGCAACTGTAGAGCCTCATTTGGATACAGCCTAAAACAAACTTCCCTGTTGCTTCAGAGATATTGTGGTACCATTTGGAGGTTGTACACATGAAGTCCTGGCCAGAGTCTGAGTTTAGTGTAGTTCCAGCCTGTTTCCAGAGGATCTCCTTTGTGTGTTCAGGAGGACATGCTCTTGTCTGGTATGGGTGTCTGTTGTGGGCTGTTAAAACAGCTGACACGTATCACCCCAGAGGAGCTGCATGATATAATTGGTAAATCTCTGTGTACAGTAAACCAGTGTATGGCATTTAAGTGTTTTGAGATTCCTTTGGGGGGAAGGAAACTTACATAACAGGCTGAAAGAGCATTCTTTTTAGATGGGAAGAGCCTAGATATGTTCTTTCTTTGGTAGAACTGTAATTCCATATCCAGTGCTTAATGAACAGGTGACAATGATAAATGTTGGACGAATATTGTTGTTGAACAAATGTTTCAATGCAGCAGATGGAAACATGGATTAATTTAGTCTTTAGGAGTTCAGAAACGTGAAAGAAAATTTGTGGAATGAATCTTCTGTGTCAAGAAGTCCAGGTTTGTGCTGCCAAAGACATTAACTGTTTTACTAACTGATTAAACTCACTTTAAAACAAGCTAGGAATCACTGCTACCAAAAAGCTGACTAATAGTCCAGCACTTGGGATTAGAAATCATTGTATATTCCCCAGCTAAAATGTCAGTATATGTTAATTCTTTCCTTAGTGGTAACTACTGAAGATTTATATGGAGAATGATCACATTCAGTTTTGCTTTTGTTTTATAATCACGGTTTCACTTGTGGGATGGGTTTTTTTCTCTTCCTGATCATACTGTTAGCCCTATTTCACACCACTTCTGATCTTAGTAGCTCTTTGTGACTGTAGGTGACAGAACTGTCTGCTTTATCCCAGCAGAATTCTTGTAATGGTCTAACAGCTCTCTCTTACTGGAAAGAAGGCACCTCATGTATTACAAAAGCTGTTTTTCCCCCTATTCCTGCATTTTGTTAATGTCATCTGCTTAACAACTAATACAACATGCTCTTTTTTTCTTTTTTTTTTTTATTAGATCCTGCCTTAAAGCCACAATTCTTATTAGTCTTTAACTGCATGCTTTGACTGTGATCCTTCAGTGCACCCACTATAATTCCTTCATTCTTGCCCTTGGCCAAATCTGTCACTTTTTAAGTTTAATTTTGTAAGTGGATAGGCAGAATAAGACTGTGCCTTATGGGAATTTACTAGTAAATTTCCATGGCAATGAGGGTTTTATTTTTCAGTGGGAAAAGAAATCAGTCTCAGTTGGGGGGGGGAAGCAGAAAAATTTATTCTGGTAATCATTGAGGAAGATTGACATTGGGGTGCAATAATACGTAGCCCCCAGTATGCCTTGTAGAATCAAAAAAACTTATTAAGGTATGCACGTGTGGTCAAATTGCCTCAACACCAAACTTGAGTTTCTAGTTATGCATAACACAGTAATAAAGATGTGTCTGGGGGAGGAACTCGGGTGCTTTTGAGTTAATATAGATCCAAGTCCACGCAGCATCCTGACTGTCAGACTTCAGTCGCTGCTAGTTGAAATTCTCTGAAGGAAAACTTTTTGCTGAATGGTTATTGACTTCAAATTTGCTTGTGAAATTTTTAGTTGCTTCTAAAAAGCATAAACACAATGCTGCTTTTCATAAAAGCTTTTTAAGTAAGTCCTCATTATCTTATGAAAAATATATTCTTTTAAACCCTCTGACAGGGCTGGGAAGAATGAGCAACTTACATACTTTTTCAAGTCTCTGCAAAAATAGGAAAGACAGCAAGAAGTAGGGGGAAAAATGGAAGCGCTTAGAAAAACTTGTAAAATAAATTCCATTATTAAACATGCATAGTTTAGTTTTGAATCTTCTTTACGGGGAAAACAAACTGCCTGCTGATTGTTACAAATTTGAAGTGAAAATATGCATTTTATTTAAAATTTTGAAAATGATTTTCCCCTAAACTAGCTCATTTTTAACCAAAAATTTCATATAAAAAGGTGAAAATGTGGCAATCTAGCTTCTGCAAGTAACAACACAGTGTGAGTTAGCAGGAAGCATGATGTGCAGGGAGCCCTGAGCAGCAGCTACCAGAGCCTGCTTGGGAAGATGAGAAGCCACAACAGAGCCTGAAATCTGAGTAGTCTCCCAGATGGGGAAAGAAAAATGGTGCTTGTAGAGTCTCCTGCCTTCTGTTGCTATCCCAGCTCCGTCTGGCTGTGGTTTTGTGGCAGCTGTGATAGAGAGAGATGCTTGTAGCATGGGAGCCTTTGGAGCTGGAGAAGACCGGCTGGCACAGAGGAAATTGTGTGCATTTACCCTTGGCTTGATCCACAACCAGTTTTAGACTGTATGACAGGAAATTGTCAGCAAATCTAATAGAAACATAAATTAAAATCATTAATAATTATATGAATTATTAATTTTCCTCTTTTGGACTTTTCAGCAGACTGTAATGCTGGTCCTTAACCCCAGAAAAGGGAGGGAAATGGCAAAAATCCTGGTCCTAGTGTCTCTGCTTTCTTTGTGGATCTACCATCTCTCCTGCCTTTGGTGATGCCCGACAGCAAGCCACAGAGGGCTATGCTTATAGCAGATGCCTGCTAACTTCTAGCAAGAGAGGGCAGCTGGAGGCTTGGAGTTACCATTTGGTATCAGAGCTTTAGACTGTAATTCTCTACCTTTGGACACGTGAGTAGGCTTACTTGGTTCTTGTCATGTTCCCTTTCCCTCCTCACTAGGGAAGCTGTAACATCCTCCTGAGATGCAGTTTCTGAAAATGCTATTACAGAAATAGTTCTTATGGTAGAAAGCCAGCCCAGCATCCCCATCCTGCTGCTGCTAGAATCTGCCTTCCCTGCTACCACAAGCACCGGGAGCTGCTGTCTTAGAGATGCAAAGCTACCCTCATCCCCTTAGAGATGCTGACATGGAGATGCAAAGCTACTCACATACCCTGCCTTTACAGTGTGTGCTCCTCATTTTGCCTGACTGCTCTGCTTGTGCTCCAGGGATCACTGCTAAAGGGGTCAAACTGAGGAATGTGATCCTCCCACCACAATCCTGGCAGTACTGAAGTTGGATTAGAAATCAGTTTGTAAGAGAGGAGCATTTAAGACTGGAGTTTTGTGTTTGGATGGCTGGGAATTAATCTCTCTTTCTGGTGTGAATGGTGCTGTACCCAGTGGGCAGCCAGGCACGACTGGTGTTCTCCAGGGCTCAGTAATGGGGCCAGTCCTGTTTCATATCCTTAGCAATGATCTAGGTGAGGAAATTGAGTGCAGTCCTATCAAGTTTACAGACAACACTAAGCTGGGCAGGAGTGTTGATCTGCTCTGGAGTAGGAATGCATAGGGATCTGGACATGCTGGATCGAAAAGCCAGTTGTGTGAGGTTCAGTAAGGTGAACTGCCTTTGGTCACAACAACCCCACATGATTCTGTCAAGACTGTGATGTGTAATACTTTATCTTCACTTGATGTGTTGGTTCATGTGCTTTGCTGATATGGAGCTCTTTAGGCATATATGCATGAGAGAGGCTCTCAGGTAGTTTGCACAGTGTCTAATACCTGCTGCTCCTTCTGTGCACAATATAAAATCTGCATTTGCTCTCCAGCTCTTGTAAGACAGTGCTGGTTTGATGGCTACAAATTATTCATTTTTCTTCCTACCCTTTGTACAGTCGGCTTAGTATGAAAACCGTTCTTGGCAGTGACAGTCTCTGCATCACATCCAATATCACAGAGTCACAGGTGCTGTGACCTTTAAGTGCATTTTCACAACCTCTGTAAGGAGTTCTTGCCAGAGTACTAAACCAAATCCTATTGATGTGGGTGCATTTGTACTACAATGAAGTTCTCCCTCTTCTTCTCTCTCAACTTGGTTTCCTATTTCCCAAACCCAGTGCTGACATCAGGTACATGTATCTCATCACATGGACAATGGCTCCTTCTCTAAACTGAACTATTCCTGTCTCAAAAGAATGGAGAATTTTGTGACTTACCCTAGGGCACTGCGGTGTAGCTGGCAACAGTAAAAAAAGCTACAGCAGGGAATGAAGGAAGGTCTTTTCTAGATGATTTTAAGTTCAGGATGTACTCACAATTGAGCTTTTGTTTGCTGTTGTTCTTTTTAAATAACTAAAAATTCAGGGAGTGTATTGGGGGAAGCCACTTCGGTATGTTGGGTGCTCATCTGTCCCGGAGGATGTGGTGTGAACAGGGTGGACAGTTTCCTTCTCTGTGCAGAACAGAGCTAGGATTGTCTGAGTATGAGAAAGGCAAAGCAGTGATCCTTCAGACCATGGCCTTGTTACTCTGTGCTTTTATGTTTGAAATCAGGAGATTCTTTAGCTCAGCAATTTGTACTGTGCTGTAAGACAAAATGAATGAAAAGTGCAGTCTAGGGAAAAGACTGAGGCTTTCTTGGGTTTGCACTAAGCTTGCCCCCTTGATATTTTTCTTTTTTTTTTCCCCTCCTGAGATTTGCCATTTCTATCAAAATATGTAGGGAGGTCTGGGACTTCGTTTTCAGAACCTGTGAGAAAATGTTATCTGAAGGAATGTGTGCCATCATCCTTATTGTATATATATGTTATGTATAATACAAAACTGAATTTTTCACCTTTTGGCATTGTGTATGGTTTGATTCTTACCACTGTGATGCTATTTTTCCACTTGAGAATGATGCACAGCTTTAGAGCTTTGGTGGAGGAGGGAATGTGTTTTCCTGTGATGTTGCTGACACCAGCCTTTACTTGGGGGTGAGTAGAAGTCCTGGGTAGCCTGATCTCACTTGTCAGATTCCAAACTCCAGAGTGATGTCAATGAAAGGAGATGTGGAACTAGATAACACCCCCAAATTATCTTGTGTATGTGCCTGTGTTCATCAGTCCAGTGAGCAATCTCTCTCCCTCACACCTGAGGGTTACACTGCACTGCTGCTGTGGTGAGGTCACACATCTCCACAAGCTGTCCACCTCTGCAGCATCTCTCCTCAGGTTTGTGTTCCTGAGGTGTGCTCCTGGCTGCTAGCTCTGCCTCAGGCCCTTCTTCCACTTGGTTCAAATGAGACAAGAAAGGACAGCGGAATTATTCCAGCTTCTCCTTGACTCTGCAGAGATTTTTAAAGGTGTACTGTTTTACTTTTTTTCTTCTAGAAGACTCTATGCATGTTTTTCCTGTTTGCAGGGGTTTGGATTTGCAAAGCCAGTTTCCTTGCTGGGCACACTTTTTCCTGTTAGAAAAACGAGCCGCTGGATATATATTCTATTTGTTTCAGCACCTTTATAAACCTTAATCAGAAGGATGAGCTGTGGACCTGGTTCTGGATGAGGAGTAAATGGGATGAATAGCATTTCCTACCCTCATGTTCAGGCAAGCATTCAGGCTTGTTTCATTTGAATGGAAGGAGGAGGGTATGAACAGCAACTTGAGTGCTGCTTTCTCTTCATTATTCACCTAGCTGAGTCCCTATTTGCTGTGTTTGCCTTTCCTGTAATCACATATGTTCTTACCTCCACATGCTTTGGATGCGCCTCGAGAGATTCAGCTCCTGGTGTAAATTTGGAGTGACTGCCTTGAGTTTAGGGGAGCTGTTATTTAGCTACAACTCTCTCACAGTTCATGGAATTAGGGCAGTATAAGCCAGAAATGAATCAGGAACAGTGTTTCAGTAGCTTTTGACCTCCCAGGGACAGATGCTGGTCCCGTTGCCTTTCCTGTATCGTTGGCTTGGAGTTGCTCTGTTTTACCCCCAATGCAGCCTGACTCTGCTGCCTCTTACCCAGGGCTGTTCCAAAGCCAGGGGAGGGTAAAAGGAGGACAGAGAGGCACACCCTGGAAAAACACTGCAACTCTCCCCAGCATCAAACTCTGGGGTTTAACTCATCTTTCTTATGTGACTTTTAAATTGGCCATAGCCTGTTACATTAAAGGTGAGGCCATGCCCTGCATGTTACGTACATGAGTTCAGAAGTGACAGATCTTTCTGGGGAGCTTCCACCAACAGCGAACACAGAGCAATTAGAGGCGAATGAATGGGTGAATGTTTTATTGTTGGGCTGTGTAATGCTATTACTGTGGCACGGGACAGGAGTATTTGATGTTGTGCTGGTCACTAATTCATGTGTGAAGCCTCAAGCGTTGATCTGTGGGGATTAAATGCATGCTGGAGATGTTTTCTGTGCTCTGCCACTTCAAATTCTCTCTCAAGATTCAACACATCCAAAGCAAATAATTCTCTGTTTCTCATTTGCCAGTGAATGTGTGCCATTTAGTTTGTAATTGGAACACAGTATGCTGCTCGTGTCTCTGCTAAATCATGAAAAGTGGCCCATTTTCTAAATTGCACAAGTATTTGTCACCTTTGTTTTAAAATGAGAGCCATAAATTTTATGGGGCATGTGAATATATGTATTAGTTTTCCCACACAGGTGAATAAGTCATTCTGTGATCTGACATGGGCTTTATGATCCTGCTCAGGTTATGTTCTGTACTAAATTTTTTCTGTTGCTTCTATATTTAGAATTGAGCTTTGATTTTTTTTTTTAAGGAAACAAAAATATGGAAAAAAGTAGGCGTATCAAAAGGGCTCTGCTTCTATGTATTTCTCATAAGCCAGGAGATGCAATGAGCTATGGCAATTTGGCATGCTGGAGGTGATTGACAGTCCATTGCGTATTAAATATGGTACATTTAAAAACTTTGATTTTACACAACTGCGGATCCATTTGATTTATGTGTTTTCTAGGGAGTTTTTAAATACTTGTATTGGCTGAGTAAAGTCCACTAATGCTTAATGGGGCATGACAGTGGCCTCAGCCTAGCTGTGATGTGGAATGTCAGCTGACAGGAGAGACAGAAAGGGTTATGTTCCTAATCTTATGGGGGATGAAATGCAAATGAATTAATGGAACAGAATTCCTTCACACTTCTGGAAATGCAATTTTTTTTTCAGGTCAGCAAACATTATGAAAACCTTACCATTTCTGCCTCTGAAGAAACATGTGCCCTTCAAAAAGTGAGAATGAAACTTCTCTAATTTTTTCTGTTACTGATACTACCATTTTTCCTTGAATATGCATGATGTTCTTGGGGTTTTTTTGGTGGAGAGGCTGAGAGAGGGAAATGGGGACAATTTGCAAACAACATGACTTAACATGATAGGAGTTAATCAGAGTTCCTGTGCCAAGCCAGCATTTGTCAATAAAAGCACTGCTGCTCTTTCTGAGAGAATAAACATCTTTGTGCTCTTCAGCTGTCTCTTTATTTTGGTGGGGAGAAGAAAAAGGGCTCAAAGAAATGATGTAGGATTCCTGTCTGCCTATTATTTGTGATATATATGGCATTTGTAGTGCAAAGAAGATGGCAAAATGCAGTGCAGCAAAAAGGGACGATACAGAGTTGGAGTGGGGTAATCTGATATGCCTAAAAGAGTTTTTGGTAAAATTTTTTCACAGTTGCTCAAAGAAATTGAATTTAGACCTCTGCCAAGAACTGTTGAAAACCTCATTTTGGGCTAAGATCCTTTTTCTGAAGTTAACTCAACAGGAGCTTTGTGAATTTGTGATGCAGGATTGAAACCAATGAGGAAACAGGAAATAAGAGCAAATCTGGAAATGCTCAGAGTAGTTACTGGGTGCAGTGTGGTTGAGAGGGTGACTGTAGAGGGATGAACCTCTCTTTTCAGTGCATGGGTCTGAGGGGTGCTAAACTGAGGTGTGGGCTGGTTTGGAGGGGCAATGTGAATGTTGGCTGGAATAAGTACAAGGACTACAGACAGATTGACCCTGACCTAATTTAACTTCTGTTCTCAAGGACCAAGCACATGAGTAGTGGGATCTAATCCTCAAGTGGAATTATTGGTCTATTTAAAACATAACTCTGTGCTTTCTTCTCTGGGTTTCACTGATCTTACCTCAATATTGTTATTTATCAGTAAGAAACCAGCTTGACCAGAAATATGGATGCAAGATGCACTCTTACACTGACCACATTTAGATCAGGATTCTATCATATGAAAGCTAGGTTTATTTTACACTTCAATAAAATGTTGTCAGCATCTTGTTTTACCCACACCAGTACATTTTCTAAGATTCAGAGACAATTTCTGTCCTATCTCTTCTTGTCATCAATAGCCAGATTTTCACAAGAGAGAGTAACTCAGCAGGTCTGTTTTTACACAGACCAGTTTCCTGTTCATTGCTTAGGGTGTCATAGGGTGGTTGTAATTTATGTTCATACTAAGGAGGCTTTATAGGGGATTTAAGCAGATTTAGCATAGGCAGGACCAGACAAAACAATGATTTGGCTTCCATTTTTGTAATTACACAATATGAGAAGGATTTTCTGAGCCAGGTGCCCAAGGAGTGGTGAAACCTACTCACCTCCCTTATAAATTGAGGAGTTGCCTCAGAGCATAAAGGTCTCATTAGATCTGGAAATTCAATGTCTTGATCCATCATAAATGTTTTAAGATTAATATGGAGGAAGCTAGGTTTCTTTTAGTATTTCACAATTTGATTTTAGCCTAGATATTATTTCCCAATGGAGAAAGAGTTGTTTACTTGGGAAATATCACAAGTGGTGGAATATTGAGAATTGAGCAATCATTTTTTGATGCTTATAGACAGACATCACCAAGATGCAGGGATACTTACAAAATGCAGCGTTCAGGTACAGTGACCAAGAGAAGTTGTTTGACTAAACCTCAGTAACTAAAGGAAGGTGAGTGCATACCTAGCAGTTACTACAAGTGCATAATGAAGCAGGCATCCTAACTTTTGTCTTTGAAATGTACTGTATGATTCAGAGATACTACAGTGTATAAATGATACCACCTTTGTTAACTTAAAAACCATATCCTCTTGATTCAATTCTGTGTTTCCAGTGCTAATTAAAAGCACATCCTTTGACTCCTGGAGAGTTTCTTTGAAGTGATGCAGCTTAGAACAGACTGTGGTTCTGAATTTCTTTCATTCTCATTTGCTTATATTGACAACCAGTATAAATCTGAAGGCAGAAAGTAAATTTGCTCTCCTTTTAATAGGACCACTCATGCAAGGGCTCTGGGATTAGATTTTAAATTGGCACTTTTTAAACCTTTGATACAGTTACCGACTCAGTCAGCCATATTCACCTTCACTACAGCTAGACCTAGCTGGAAATTAGTTTCCTCCTTTGTCAAAATATTTTCTAATAAACATTTAGCCTTTCTGCTAAAAACAGTGAAAAACACTCAACTAATATAGTTTGGTTGAAAATACACAGCTTTATTTCCTCTTATAGAGAAACAAAACAGACAAATGAAAAATAGCTAGGAAAAAGTAGACATCTGGGAATGCTGTTTAAAAGAAAATTATGGGGAAGGAAAAGAAAGGAAAGGAGCCCCAAATGAGCAGTTTCACACTTCTGATGACCAGTAAAGACATGCCTCCTCTCTGCAGCTCTTTCTCCACCTTCCTCAGGTTCCCTTGCATTATCTCTTCCCTATAAGAAATAAAACAGTTAAAGTCAGGTGGCAGATATAACCCTGCTGTTGTGGCTGTGGGAGAACTGCTCTTCCCTTGTGACTCTTGTGGTGACAATCAAATAGGGAGGCCAGGGCAGGTGCCCTGAGCATTCTGCAAGGAAACAGAGTGCATCAGTCTCTGCTGGGTTTGTCAGGGGTTTGCATGTCTGAATGTGTTGTCTCTGGAAGAGAAAAGTGAACTTCTCTCTGTGAACAAGGGTGAGCAGGGGCTGTAGGTGGTTTTGTATGGTCGTGAAATGCCGTGATTTTCACACTGTATCCTGAGTGTTTGAGTCTTCAGTGTCTCCAGGCTGGGACTGGAACTTGTATTTAAATAGCAGTGCCCAGATATTTTAATAAGATGTTTCCAGTATGAAACCCTTTTGTTAGCGAGAGCATTGTAACAATCTAGGCTTTAATATTGCTTCTCTTGGGAGATATTGGCAAGGACTTGCTGATTGTACTTTTGCTGAGTACACCTTTATAATCATTGCTATGCAAACCAGCCTAAGTGCTACTCCTGCAGGCACCTATGTCCTTCAGTCTCAGCAAGAATAGATCAATGCACCATGCAAGATGAGGAGGGTTGTGGAAAGCCAATATGCAGGTCTGGGACAGAATAAGATTCCTGAAGCAGTAGAACTGGGAAAGGGAGCATACAAATAAGGAGAAAATCCCCTTAGAGGTACCGTCCCTGTTAAAAGTAAGTTTCAGACCTCTGCTCAGAGCAGCGAGTAAAATGAGTTTAAGGTGCAGAAGGCCTGACCAGAAGGCAGAACAGCATCAAGATTTCTGGGCTGTTTAGCTATTTTTGCTATTGACACTATCATAGTTGCCCAGCTGAGCCTGTTCTAACTTTACATCCTTAAATCATTTGAAAAATCAATGTATACCCTGCATCCCCCTTCAAGACTTACATAGTTTGCAAAGCCCTCTGGGATCAGCTGGCAGAAGGGGAGAAGAATGTCATACACATTCTGTTGGTTCCTCTCGTGGCAGGGTATATTCAGAGCAGATGGGGTTGCCAACTCACTGGTTCATTGTGGAGGTATTTGCTCAGTTATGAATGAGGCAGAGAAACAGACTGAGAATTCTGCACTCCAATACCCCACTGAGTCTGCTCAGATGGTAATGTGCAATGTCTGTTCTCTTCGGGGATGTAATGTACACCATCTCAATGCAGAAAAACAGGCCTTTTAGAAAACTGGGCCTCTAGATACAAGGGTAATGGAGAAATGAAAAATTAAATGAAGCCAGTTTTTTTTTTTTTTTCCCCTCAAATGAAGAGTGATCTCTCCTTGCAAATGATGAGAAGCCTGAAAGATAATGCACCAGCTAGGGACTTCTGTATGGGTTTAACTGGAAAGAGGACAACTAGCAGCAGCCAGTGCATTCCAGCAAAAAACTTGCTAATAACCACATACCTGCATCAATCATGAGCAGTAGAAATTAGGGAAATAAAGAAGAAAATAAAAGTCAATAATCTTCCTTACATCCAATGAAGTCCCCTTGAACACATGATTTCTGCTGGGCTCTTCTAATGCATCCAGGTTCATTCTTGGTGCGGCAGCTGTTACAGGTCACTATTGCTTTGGTGTGACAAGATAATGCCTAAGTTGGTTTTCATAGTGTGAGGACTGCAAAGAAATACAGTAAAAATCTTCAAAAACCTCCTTTGAAAAAGGAAGAACAAAACTATCTTTCTCTCCAGAATTTACCTGACACTGCTGATGTTAGAGAAAGAAGGAAAACCTAGAATAATAGGCCGCACTGTCAGTGTCTACTCCATTCTTTATAGAAACACGTGCCAAAATAAAGTTATTTTTGGCCATACTCTGGCAAATGAGCAAACACTTAATCATGGCGTCTGCTCACAGTTGTTTGACTTCAAGATGATCTGATCCAAATCCTCATTTAATCATGTCAGCTGCCTCCAGGGCTCCCTGACCTTGTGCGTGTGATGTGGAAACAGGTGACGATAGCTGCTGAGGGCTATGGCTGTAGATTCTCTCTTTAGTGAATTCATTTTAGGTGCCAATTTATTTTGGATTCTCATGCACTGCTTCATTTTTAATGAGGATTGTGAATCTGGGTTAAAGCAGCACTTTCAAATATTTTTATTTTGATGCTGAAAAACCGGACATCAGATGGTAATGTGTGCTTGCAGCCCAGAAAGCCAACCTGCATAAAAAGGAACAGGGCCAGAAGGCTGAGAGGTGATTCTGCCCATTTATTTCTGCTCTCTGAGACCCCTCCTGGAGTATGGTGTCCAGCTCTGGAGCACTCAGCCCAGGAAAGGGGTTGGAGCAAGTCCAGAGAATGGCCACAAAAGTGATCAGAGGGCTGGAGCAGCTCTCTTGTGAGGAAAGGCTGAAATAGTTTGCTTTGTTCATCCTCGAGAAGGGAAGGCTCCAGGAAGGCCTTATTGCAGCCTTTCCGTATATAAAGGAGAATTATAGGACAGGAGAGACTTGCTACCAAAGACTTGTAATGACAGGACAAAGGTCATCGGCTTTAAACTGAAAGAGGAGATATTATATTGAGCATAATTTTTTTTTATGATGAAAGTGGTCAGACACTGGCAAGGCTCCCCAGGGAAGCTGTGGATGCCTCATAATTGGAAGTGTTCCAGGCCAGGTTGGATGGAACTCTGAGCAACCTGGTATAATGAAAAGTGTCCCTGCCCATGGCAGGCAGGTTGGAATCAGATAACTTTCAAAGGTCTCTTCCCATCCAAACCATTTCATGATTCTATGAAATATTCCTATGAAGGGCAATGAGAAAGGGAAACAAAACACGGGGGATGAAATCTGTTGTAGAAAGGAATATAAACGGTAAATGAGCATTACTTTCAGAAGCTTTGCCTTGGTGGCTGCACAAATAAAAAAATCCTCTGAAGAGAAGGAAGTTCTGCTCCCTGCTCCCCAGGTGTCTTTTGCTGCACCCATGGACTTCCAGCTTAGGCAGAATAGGAGGAGGCTAAAGAAGAAAAACTCCTAGGGTTTTCTTTGTGAGATCTAGCAAGGAGAAAGAAGTGCACAAGCAAAAGCAAACATAAAGGGCAGCTGAGGGTTCAGCCAGGAGTACTGAGAACAGTGTTACATTGCAGGTGTGTGTGCAGCCCCATCTGCAGCTGCCAAATCTCGTGAGTAAAGATTTCATCCCTCTGGTCTCAGCTCAGTGAACACTGCCACAGATTTTTCTTTTTCTGGTGTGCAGGGGACACATATCAGTTGTTTTGCTACCTAGAAAAGGACACTTCTATTCTGGCAGGTGTGGAAATCTAAGTCCAAGACCAAAAGGAACCTAGAGGTATTAAATCACTTCAGCTGCTGCAGGAAGACATGTAACCTCATTGTGAATGGGGTTGCTTGAGCTCCCTCCTGTGTCTACTTGTGTGATAAAGGTGCACCTCAATGAGACACCTAGGCAGGAAAAACTGTTCAGATGCCACCTTAAAGCACTTCTGAATCTCCTGTGTTGGTAATGCAGTGATGAGGAAAATATAGAGGAAAGTCTACCAGGAAGAATAAGAAATATTCTGTTCAGTCTGGGAGGGGAAAAGTTAATTGCAACATAAAAATGCTATATTGGTAGTAATGAGAAATCCATTTGTGGAAAGCAAAGTGTCAAGCTGAACCTGCTATTTCTAAAATTTACACAATAATGCAGGGTTTCATTTCATAAAAAACCTTGTTTAAAAATTCTTTAAAGAAAAAATTAAACATTTAGAGAGAATATTAGCTCTGTTAAGGTATTTCTGATTTTTTTTGTCTCTCCTTTCTCTGATTTTCATTGAGAGCAGAAATCTCAGTATTTCAGAATTTCAGATCAGTGGTCTTTGAAGATGATATTTTAACCCCGTTTTGTCCTGTTTTCCCTTCAGTATTTTATAGAATACTGGAATGAATAACTTCCAGCTGATTTCTTTTTCTGTTTCTGTGTTACTTTCATTGTTTCTTTTGCCACATTGTCAAGCTTCCAGGGCTGAAAAAGTATTGAAGAGTGCATTGTGAGAAAAGGGAAAACACACACTCCACAACGGAAGAAGAACAAAGCAACCTAAAATCTTTAGTTTCTCTGGGTTAAACTGCAAAATGTAGAAAGGAGAGAAGAGGAGATCCTTTCCTTCTCTCAAAATAAGAAAACTGAACTTGAGATTCTGTGTGGCCAAATGAAGGGCTTGTGTGCCTTTAAGTTTTTCATTGAGGTACCTTGTGAGCCCTACAAGAAGTTGCCATTCCTTTCCAACAAGCCTTGCTTGCAAGGATCAACTGCTTGTCACTTTGAAATTACTTCTGAAAAGGAAAGGAAAAAAACCAACCCAAAAAGGCAACCCTGTGAATAGAGAGCATTCACAGAGAGGGATAAATTTGGGTCCAGATGCTCCCAACCTGTTTTTTTCATCCAGATCTGATTTGGTCTTGTCCTGTTGCCAGCCAGAGGCAACTGAGTGGGGTCAATAACAACATGTGGTCATCAGTCTCTTAGGTGGCCTAAGAGAGAAATCCTTTCGGTATCAAACATACATTTCTCAATTCCCTAAAAAGGACACAATAGTTTCAGCACAGCCACTGTGATGACAGGAGAGTGGACACTTCCTGTGGAATGTACGCTTGTATAAAGAGGTAGGAGGTGGGGGGTGGCCAAAACCCTGTTCAGAACTTTGCCTTTGATATGGTGAGGCAATTTCAGATCTATTTTACAAATGGAAAACTGGGAAAGAGGTTTTAAATTCCAGGGGAAGGGTTTCATCACCAGAACGTTTGTCTCTATTTGGACTACAGTGAACCCCTTCCAGATTAATAATCATAATAGAGCCTTTGAGCTTTTATCAGAACATCTGATCTGATCTAACCTGTGGATGTGAAGGTGAAAGGTTAATCCCCAGGGCCATCTGCTTTCCTTTACCTTTTCTCTCTGAATGCATTGTTTCTTTGTCTTGCCTGCCCACTTTTGGCATGTCTCGTGCTGTCTCATAACACTTATGCTGGTTTACATCTGACTCTGTGCAGAGGATGCAGCCTCTTTGAGCAGCAGCTGCCTATTCAGAGATGCTTGCAAGTTTCCTTTAGTATTTCCTCTCCTCTCCTGGCAGCTCCTCTCAGTATGATTTATGAATTGCAAGCATAGCTGGGGGTGATGCGAAGTATCAACACCTCTGAATTCCAGTGAATAGGAGCTGGGTAATTAATAATACCAAACCAGGAGTGTTTGCTTTGCATGGAGATCACGTACCAGAGAAGTGTTGTTCTGTATTCTTTGGGAATGGGGGAAGCGAGTCCTAACCCTTCCCTGTGCTGTTAAATCTGCATGTTATTTTCCTTGGATAATTAAGTAATTCCATCCTTTCAAGGAGAGAGACTCCCTCCATTTCCCCTGTTAGCTTGCAGATGTAGTACATGCACCTTGCGGCAAATCAATGCTAACGATATTACCATGCATTATTGCAGGAATGGAGTAGAGGAAGCCCAAAGAAAAATGTTCAGCCCTTGCCGATTGCAGTGTGAGCATCAGGATCTTTTATGTAGCAGACTTATTAATTGCACTTTCATTTGTGTCTGTCCCTGTTTTTTAATCCTTTTGAGATTGCTCTTCTGCTTGTGAGTGCCTCTAAAATTGCCAAGTGTTGGGCAGATTCAGAAAAGGGAGAAAAGACAAGAGGGGTCTCTGCAGTACTGCGCTAGAACCTGGACATCTGCAACAAAGCCAAGGAATAGATTCAAACCACCAACAAAAGAAGGATGCTGTTCAGCCACTTGGTAGAACACAGAACAAATACACTCTGTGTTGGAGTAACAAATGTTGTGGTCAGGTGATCTTTGAAGGGAAGAGGTTCCCTTGAACCTTCCCAAACCTTTCAGGGTTTTGGCCTCTCCACCCTTTGCCTGTGACAGATTTTGCATTGCAAAAAATCCCTGTGCAGGTTTTCCTCCTCCTTCCCCAGATGAACTCCCTGATTTGCCCCAGTATGTTTTGTTTTGCGAAGATCAATGTCCTTAAGTATTCTCATTTTCAGTCTGGCTTGAAAGCAGGGAACTTGTATGTTGTTTTCAAGTCATAACCTAAACTTCAGAGATGAGATTGTCTCTTTGCTGCATTTGCAGGCCCTTAGCTGGAACTTGACAGGAACTCTAGGCATTGCTAAAGTTTAAATTACTATAAATTTAGTAGTTGGCATTTTTATCATGGGAATACATACAGCTCTGATGCCCGGCCTTTTGCAGCCAGAATTCATTACACTGTGTTATTCTCTTTATGGGGCTGATGTAATCTTTCCTAATTTCCTTTGCTGGTGTGAAACTTCAGTTGGCCCCCTGTGAGCTGAAGCTGTTGGCCAAGATAGTCTAACAAAGGCTGTAAAAGCTGCCACCTAATTCTGTCCTACTTCCTGTTCTAGAGGTGCTGGGAGCACACATTTGCCTGAGACTCCCACCTTCAGAATGTTTCAGATATTTGATTTGACCTGGCTCCTTTTAGGAGCTAGTTATTGCTGATTCAGTGCACAGGAGATCTGGGGACTGCCAGGACTGGCTTGGTAAGAAACACCTGCCTACAGCCAGCTGCCTACTGCTGTAGTTTTGTGTTATTTTTCTTTATTTCCTTTTTGATTTGTTTCTTCCGTGCTAAGTATACAACCTTCCCTTCATGTTGACTAGTATAAAGTCTTTCCTCAGTGCTGTAGTTCAATTTCCCTCTTGTTTGGGGTTCTTCTTAAAAGAAGGGAAGGAAATAGCCATAGGTGAGAATCTTAAAAGGTGGTGTTTGTTGTGGGAGAGAAAACAGCACCAAGCTGTTGCAGGTTCAACATCCTCCTGTGAAGTCCCACCATCAAAGCTGGGGTTGCTGCCAGACTTGTTTCTCTCTAGCGTGCTAAGAAAATTCTGCCTTTGTGCACTCACACACAGAGAAATCACTTTTTGTTTAGTTTGAATAGAGGAGAAACAATACCAGCTCCTTCCCCTTCTGAGTTTATTTCAAACTTAGGTGAAGGGAAGAGTCGAAGAAGGAAGGGTTTGTCTGAAAGAAGATAAAAATAGAAAAAGGTAACTGGGAAGGGAACAGAGTCTTAGAGAGAGAGAGAACTGTTGCTGTGTCACCGACCACATCAGCCTCATTCTCCCAGTGTGTGCTCTATGGGGTGGGAGAAGGCACTTTGTCATTTTTCTGTCTTGTTTCTGCAGGAATGGAGCAAGCATAGGGAGGCTGCATGTTCACAGAGATTGTCTTTTCACAGCAAGGCAGTATTTGCACTCTGCCTTTTGGTGGATATAAAGCCAAGCCTAAACCCTCTTAGGCACGAGGCTTCATTAACAACCAGAAATGAAAAGCTGATGACAGGTGCACAAAATTTCTAACAGTAATGACGATTCCTTTTCTTCAGGGAACCTGCAAGACTGGGGCATACCTTGGGACAGGAAGGGAGATAAGCGTCATTTAGTCTTTCTGAATCAATGATCTAATGAATAGTAGCCACATTTCTGGTTTTAATCAGCTTTTCTCCAAATGGGATATCTCAGTACTCATAGAGTATTCTTAGATATTGTAACATCTTAAGCCATGATTTGTCCTCTCTTCATAAAATGTGGCATAGTTGGACCCAGCTTTTAGATGAGCTCATTGAATTCAGAAGACAAAGAGGGACTGAAGGTTTAAATGTCCTGATTCAGAGCTCTCTAAGTAATGCTAAGGAGTATATTTTCAAAAACTTGCCAAAGTTTTTCTGAAAGTCCAGTATCTTACTGTGGTCGTAGATGATTTGAAATCTGGAAGACTGGTGGATCCTGTATTTCTGACTAGGACTTCCAAGATAAAAATATATGGAACCTTCAATATACAGTGAATTCAACACCCTGAACTTTGTGCTGCACAATTTATCTTTGTATGTGCTGGAAGTCTGTGCACTCATTCCATTCTGATAAGCTCTTTGGCATTCCTGATGACGCCGATTATCAGCAGAAGGAGATTTTCTTATCTTGACTTTAAGATGAACAACAAAGCCCAACACTAACTAGAAACATGATTTAAAACCTGCTGAATTTCCCCAGAAAATTGAAAACACCCCTGTCTGCTCTGTGTCTTGCCAGGTCTCTTACCTGCACTGTGCAGGTTGTGCACCTTTTGGTGGGTGAAGATTGTGCAGCTGTCTGAGCATCCCTGAATGAAAGGGGCTCTTCTCTCCCAGAGACATGGTGTTCAGATAGAGAAAATCAAAAGGAGGGATGCAGTCAGGTTGGTCACCAAACCTGACAGGACATCTGCTCATGCTGGTGAGCCCGAGGTGAGATTCTCAGAAGTGGTTCTTCACTCTGCTAAGCCTCTACCTGCTGCAGTCCCAGTGTGGCCTGTGGCCCCCTCTGCTGCTCTGGGGCACTGTGTCAATGGTGTTGATCAAAGGGTGGTGCTGTGATGCAGTGAGGGGATCCACTTTGTGAGGACCCTGTTCCAAGATCAGCTGGGCTCAAGTAGTCCCACCACAGTCCCTTGATCCAGGCTGCGTAAAACACCTCCCCTGGTGTGCAGCTATGTGGTACTTGTGCTTCTTGCTGCTGTGCTGGGCTGCTGGACTCCCACTTCATCGTTCAGTGCAGAAACCAGACTCCCTCTTGCAGCATCTGTGGAGTTTTCTGCAGCCCCTGTTCAGGAGCTTTGCAGCAAGTCTGTTAGTGCCACGGGCCTGATGTGCTTCAGAGTCAGACTGCCTGATGCACACCCTGGCTGGCTGCGCTCAGAGAAAACCTGTCCCATAATGATGGGGTAGTGCTACACCAGCAAAAATGGTGGAGGCCCTGCCTGCAGGTGATGTTTTGTCTGAGGGTACGGGGATACTTCAGCATTTAATGATTTTTGTTTAGGTAGATTCAGGCTTTTCCTTGGTAGACAAGACAGCATTATCACAGGGCTGCTTTGTTTTCCAGTGACTGGTCTCACACATAGTAAATAGGTTAAAGTTAACTGGAGCAAGCATTGATTTTTCTTTTAGTATGTGTGGGATTTCCTCCCTTGGGAGGGCTTGAGTAGTGCAGGAGACCTTCAGGGGAGGATATGAGTGTGTGAAAACAGTGCAGACTAGCTGGGACATTAATTTCTTCCCCCCCCCTCTGTAAATTTCCCTCTTATGATCTCTTACTTAACTCTTCCTCCTTTCTTCCATGTTCCAGCTCCCACTCAGAAATTTCCTGGGGGGATAGTGACTGGGAGACACGCTCTGGGCCTCCAGGGAGGTCTGGGTGTGTGCAGTCCTGCAGGAAGAGAGGGACAAGGAGCAATGATAGGCAGAGCTGGGCAAAACAGAAGGGCTGGGGTCCTGGGGAGCAGGTCTACAATCAACAGAGGCAGTGATGATGAAGAGGCAGTGATGATGAAGTTATTGATATGTGTGATAGAAATTAACATTTCATTATTATTTTTTCCCACATGAAAGACACAGAATAGAAAGGGAAAAAAAAGAAAACCCCAAATAATCAATGCTGCTTTTGAAGGCTTTGGCAATTGTCAGGCTCTATTTGTTTTTTTAGATAGTGTCATTAGTCTTTTTCCATCCAAATCACCCCCTCCAAACAAACATAACTCCCCCAATTGCTTTTCTCTCCTTAAGTGAACTCAGCTCCCCCTTGGTTATAGGCATGTTCTGCTACGTTATATTTGTGCCACAATTTGCCTTCTGGAACATATACTTACTTGCTTACTTAGAAATCCTCTGCATTGCCTGGTGTTAGGGCATATGGTCTTCTTACATCAATTAAAAATCAACGTGGTCCAACAGAATATAACACCAACCCCTGCTTCTTTGAATGGATGTTTGCAGCTGGGTAGGGATTAAAGCAGATCATAATGGATTAGATCAGGGATTAAAACAGCCTGTAATGGATACTGTGTTGAACTATTCCATTTCTATTCTTGGATACAGACTGTGCAAACCTAGGGTTGTCAGATGACATCCTCACTGTTACCCTGTCATGCAAGAGGCCAGGTTTTGAAACAAAACTGTTATTCCTGCAACAGGGATAGTACAAACTGGAAAAGACTTTTTTTTTTTTTTTTTTTTTTTCCTGGCGATGGGCACGCAGTTCGCGAATCGTGCAGGAGATGGGGGTGTTGCTCACATTACCTTTGTCTTCTAGAGAAGGAAAGCTATTTGAGAGCACCGCTGCTGCTCTCTTTGGCACGGAGGCCTCTGCTGAGGAGAGGAAGATGCAGAACGGGGAGATTCTAATACGCAGTCCCAGACCATCAGTGGGACTCCTCCAGCTCTGCATCCTATTATTTAACAGCAATAAGCAGGCACGGAGGAAGGCATTTTAGAATTTGCTTCAGAAAGACCAGAGCTTCCTGAGGGTGACTGAGAAATTAGGGCTTGGGGTAATCTCACTGACATAGTCGGCACTGAATGTCTGGGACTATCCCCGAGTGTGGTAGGTGAGGATGACATTCACAGAGGGTGATTGAAAGTAATGGCTCTGCAGTCTGCAGGGTAGGAAACACCTGCCACTGGAGTGGTGAAAGTACTGTCCTAAATAAATAAAGTGTCAGGCTTCATGCAAGTGTTCAGCATCATATTCTGTGCCATGTCCAGCATAGCTGGGCTCTTGTGGTGACAAAGAGCAATGTGGTGGACACAAAGAAGTGCTGTGTGCCGGCAGAATTTGTGAAATGTGGTGTGCCCAGACTGTCTTGGTCTGGGTGGGCTTTGGCCATGAAGTCAATGATGCTGCTGCACAAATGAGTGACGGAGCAAGATCTGGACAAGGAGTCTTAAGCACTGTCCAGCAAGGCTGAGAAGATAAATGGGACTGGGTGGATTGCCCTGCAGGGAACTGACTAAGTAGTGGCAATAGCCAGTACCTTTTGCTATGTGGTGCCTGGGATTCTGGACGTGCAGACATCTTCAGGAGCAGCACTGAGCTGCTGCTGGGTCCAGAGGGACTGCAGAAACTTTGATTATAATTTAAGAACAAGTTCTGCCTGTCACAGCTGCAGCCTTACTGCTAGAAGGTGGCATTAGGTGGGCAATGCCTGCCCTCCCAGTGCAATGGCAAGACCCTGGGGTGGCAGGTGTGCTGCTAATGCCACATACCTGAGAACTCTGTTCCTGCAGCAGTCGAGTTCGGGGGACAGTGGGGTCCTTCCTGCTTGCTTACAAGCAGCAGCAGTGCGCAGCCTCGGGGCTGGCGTGTCCCTGTGCACGCCGGGCAGCACCTGCCACGGGTGTGTGCAATTTGTAAAATCCCCTTGCCTGCGGTTTTATGGAGCAGCTCTGGCTCAGGCCCACGTCACTGCTCCCACACAAATAAAATGTCATCTAAACATTTTGGCAGCACAGTACAAAAGGGAGCCGATTCCAAGCCAGGAATACCATCCGTTGCGTTGGGAGTGGGTGATTCGCATCCCCTACCCCCACCTCCCACCTTCCCTCTCTGCCTCGGGAATTGAGGCTAATAAGGGGCCGCGTTGGTGGGTAGGGCCCCCTCCGCGCTCCCGGGGCTGTCAGCGCTGTTCTGTGGGCACCGCCTGCCACCCCGGCGCCTCTTCCCACCCTTCAGGACAGCCCTTTAGCGACCTCTGCCCCGCTTTGCACCAAGCAGCGATGCGTGCACCCCTGTCCCCTCGCTGCCCCTGCGGCAGCCGGGCTGCACGGGCCCCCCATGCCGGGCCGGGCGCTCTGCAGCAGGCACTGACCGAGCGCCGGACAGCAGCTGCCAGAAACCTCCCCGCTCCCCAGGGCAGCGCCTGCTCCGGTCCTGCCGGGCTGGGAGACCCGCCACAGGCGGCAGGAACTGTTGAGCCGCCCCCGCACCGGGGATGGGGAGGGGGAGACCGCGGGGAGAGCCGTGTAGTTGGTGGATCCGTCCTTGGACGGCAAAGAATGGCTGATGCGGGAAGTAGGAGGGTGGGACGATTAAGAAAATCGCTAATTATCGACACTTTTCAAAGGGAGGAGGAGAAAGGGAGAAGGTCGACCGGGGGGTTGATCCGAGGAAAAAAGCGCCGACGTGTTGCTGCAATGAGTGGGTCCGGAGGGACGTGGCACTGGCACAGATGGCGATGACAGGGGTGACCCACGGGGACGCCCCGCAGCCGCGGGAGGCGGCAGCAGCCTCCCTCGCCCCTTCACAGCCTGCCATTACTCACACCTTGTCCGGGGGCTGAAGCTGCAAAGGCTTTTTGAGCTTTGGCAGCAGAAAACAGGTGTCCTGGGCAGGGGGAGCGCATCCGTGCGCAGGGAGCGGGAGCGCAGCGCTGCCCTGACCTAAAGAAATACATCCCCCCCGCTCCTTCTCCCGACACAGTCCCGAGATGCTGCTGCAGGGAGCTGCCTGCAGATACTGCCCTTTCCCTGTTACTGGCCCCACGCAAATCCTGCTAGTCTCCCTTGCTGGCCGGTGGCAAGGTTGCTGTGATTCCCGCGCACAGGCGCGAGTTCCCACGGCCCGGAGGCTGCGCTCGGGACGGGCGCATCCACACGGCCGGAGCCGGCTCTGGAGGGACGCTGCTGGATGCCCGGGGCCGTGGCTACGCTGTTACACACGGCAGGCACCCAAGAGCCGCTCATCCCAGCTGCGCACCCGTGTGCCCCCTTCCCCCTGGCTGCCATCCAGCCTCTGTGCGTACATGTACGCGCACGCACACAGGGCGAGGAGCGCCCACACCGCTGTAAATACGAGTCTGTGTACACGTACATCAGGAGAAACGGGGAATGACGGCTGCTGTATCTCGGCCAGGAGCACACATACCAAATCAGGAGAAAAGGCTGGGTGATGCTCCAGCTGATTCGGTGCAGCGCGGTGTCCCGCTCCCGCCCCCGGCCCCGCTCCCGGCCCCCGGCGGCGCGGCGCGGCGCGGCGGGTGACTCGGCGGTGTATTTCAGCGGCGGCGGCGGCTTGGCAAGGCTCGGGGCTCC
>WBMY01002130.1:923546-965399 GCA_013397315.1 Donacobius atricapilla | reverse complement strand
CCGGGCCCGAGCCGGGGAGCGGGGAGGAGAGGGGCGCCGGGCGGGCACCGTGCCTTGTCCCCATCGGGAGCGGGACACGCAGCGATGGCCGCGGGAGAAAAGTTTTCCCGGGGAAAGGTGCAGGCGAGCGGGAACACCGCTGTGCCCCCGGCCCCGGCGGCAGAGCCGCGGTCCCCGGGCTGCGCTCCGGCGGGTCCTGTGTGCCGCTGCCCCGGGGACCCTCACTCGCAGGCTCCCCGTATGGAATAAACACCAGTAAATGCCGTGGCACGCTCCGCTGCCTCCCTGCCTGGGATGAATGATGTATAGGGGTGACGGAAAAGTCCTCCAGTGCCCCGCTGTGAGTGCTGGAGGCAAGAGAGATCCCATTAATTCATTATGGGGTGGAAAGTCCCACAGCACGTCAAGGAGCTTTGAGTGGAGGCACGTAGTGCAAGCAGAGTGAAAAGTTTGTAAAAAAACCCGTGGCATCTTGACGCCCTTTTCCCGAAACAGCGAGTCACTGAGGTGTCCCTGAAAGCCTGTGGGGCTGTGTGTGCGTGTGTAGGGGGCATGTCCCAAAAGCCCACACGTTGTGCCATGATAGTGCGGGACCCTCCCTCACGCCCGCTCTGCAACGCCCGGCAGATGCCTGTGGACAGAACTTCAAGTTTCTTCTGACTTTGTATCAGAAATGCCATTTCTACCCTCATGTTAGTCTGGGAACAGATGTAATTTAAAGGACTCTGGGAAACCTTTATGTCTGGTGACAATATTCCCATTATTCTGATTATTATAGCTTGTCACTGCCTTGAAAATGCCTCTTTTATTGTTTTGCCTCTATTGGAAATGAGTAGAAAGCAATTAACAGCATAAAACAGATTGGCTGCATTTTCAGATACATTCTTCATGGAACTTACTAGCCACGAAAAAACAAATTGTCTACATACTTATCTCTGTGTCTCTGTGCATCAGCTATAGGTTTCTAATGTGCAATTCAGCTACCTTTTTTAAAAAAAAAAACTGGATTTTTTTGTCTGTTTATTGCTACTTAGGCAATAATTCTGACAGCAATGTAGATGTTACTTTGATTTAACCAATTTTTAAAGGCAGTTGGGTTTGCCAGACATGAATTTCACTCTCATTAAAGATGAAAGCAAGCATTGAAGAGAAAACAGCTGTATGGTATATTTCAGCACTACACTTGTCTCTAGGACTATTTATTTTTAATGTATCATGCCATGTAATGAAGAAAACAACCTATATGCCCTCTCTTTTGATTCATTTTGATGCTGAATCAAGGGATGTTGAGTAAAAGAAGCTAAAATGCCTCCCCTGTTCTTTCCCAGCATGGATTTCCAATAGTTTTGAGTATTTCTGCTTTAAGTAGCAAAGAAAACTCATTCTGTAGGCATTTGCAGGGGAAAGAAGGGTTATTTTTTCCTAAAGCACAGCTCAGAAAGTGATTTTCACAAAATTCTCTCTCCTTGGTTTCTGTTGCAGAAACATGCTACTTAAATAACTAGATTTCTTATTCTTCAGGTGACTGAGAAGGGTAATGAAAGAAAATGTCTTGATTGTTCATGGCATGCCATTAGGATTTTGCACCTCAGGATACCATGCATTGAAAGCTTCCAACTCAAAAGCACAAGCTAAAGCAAAAGACTGGTGTTTATTGCCAGTGTGGTGTTTGTAGGAAGGAGAAGCAAGCATGATAATGAATTCTAATGTTTTCTTTTTGTAATTTTCCTAATACGGGGTCTAGCATTCTGAGACTTTTTTTCTCTCCTGTCTTTTGCGGAAAACATACTGCATTTAGTAATTAATTGGATTTTTTTTTAACTGTGTTGAGGGAAAGTTATTTGCTTGAACCTGGGTTCTTTCATTAATTAAAAGATAAGGCTGAATCCAACGCCTGTTTTTCTGCTGCAGCTCAGTTTTTACCTGTTTCTACTGTTGGGGTGTCCATGGCACAGGAACATGAAGCAGTATGTCCAAGGTCACTCGGGCAAGCAGTGTGGCTTCTTTTGCCAGCCACATTGGTCCCCAGCCTCACATCACCAAGCATAAATTTTCTTAGGTCACAGGAGATGTAAAGCAGCAGGAAGGTGTATTGGAAATGGACAATAGATATTAACTCGTGTCATGACTATGCCAGTTGACCTAGTAGAGTAGGTAGGATGTGTCTGTATGTTATTATATTCAGGCTCCCAAAGCAATAAAGAGGCAAACAGCTAGCTTTTACCAATCCTGTTACCTGAACAGTCTTCAAAACCTCAGCTTTTGTCACTTATATGTTATTAAAAACACGATCAATCAAGTTTTGTGCACTAGAGGTGGGGTATTCCTAAAAAATGGATGGATTTGCAAAGAAGAGGAAGGTAATAAAAAAAATTGAGGTTTTACCAGGATGCATAGAAGATCTGCAGACACTCCACAAAAGGGAGGTCTTTGCAGCTGCTGGATGTCTTGTAACTTAGAATGTTAAAACCCTCTGCTTTTAAAATTATTGCTATTTTAAACGCAAGTATCTGTCCATCTCCCGTGCCTCTTTTCTCACATGTCCCTCAAATCACACTTTAACTTACTAAAACATAATCCCTTCCAGGCAACAAACTTTTGTTTTCTCTATTTGCAGATAGTGAGGTCAGGATTATGACAGAGGCAAAAGTCTGGTGAGATCAGGGAATTTGGGTTCTCTGCTTTGTCCTGCCCAGAGGCTTTTTCTGTGACCTCAGGAAAGACAATTAACCTCTCTGGATCTCCTCTTCCATGTTAAATGAGGATAGTACTACTTAGCTACCACAAAGTGGTGGTGTGGAGCAGAATTCATTTCAGCTTTGTACAGTACCTGAGGATCTTGAAGTGAAAAATGCTAGGAAAATACAAAAATACTACTCTGTGTAGAAGTGAGGTTTGTGTTCTCTGTGTTCTTAGGAAGGGAACTTAGCTTAATTCAGTGGGTCTGATATTGGAAAAAGCAGACTTCAATTTTGGCTTCAAGTATCAATCTGCCCTAACAGAAGCATTTATTGAGCAAGGTCATGAAGCTCTTGAGGGACCTTGGAGAGATCAGATAAAATGTTTTCTTGACAAGGCTTTTCTAAAGAAAGGAGAATTTTTAGTGAAAAATATCATTATTCTCAAAAGATCTGCAAGCCATTCTTTTTCCAAAAGCATTCCTCTCTGAACACATATGCTGTGTACAAATGTGCCATTCAGTGAGCACTTGTACCCTCTACACTTGTTCTCTCTCTCTAGATGTTTATGTTAGTGCCTGAAACTTCCTTGTTCTGCTCATCAGATGCTCTCTCCAACCTTCTTGTGAAGATGATTTGATTCCGCATATGATCTTTTCCTCCTTCATCTCTCCCTGGTTTCTAGGATAAGGACCTGCAAAAAAAGGTAGCAGCACCTTTAAGGCTCTTACAGTTTTAAATCACTATCTCGTTTCTTGATAGCAGGTTTTCCAAGAGATTTCAAGAAGCTACAGTGAATAAAACACACTTACTAGGATTGCTCTCCTGGTATGATCACTGGTGGAATGGGAAATGGGAACTGTTTCTGTTAGGTTTCAGAGTCGTCCCTCTGAAGAATGTAGCTGTTTATAGGAAGTACTTGATTTTGTCCCTGCTTTTTCCGTGATGGAATTACTACAAATTCTGTGGCATTGTGGCTGGGGCTCTTTCAGCATGAGAAGAAAAGATGCACATTTCTGTCTTTCTCTGGAAGACATTTTCAATCTGCTCTCTTTGGAGATGATCACTGCATGCTCTATGATCACTGCATGCTTTAGCTGTTCCATGTATATATGCCTTTGCCTTTTTTGGTAACCAGAGGCAAACTCCACAGAATCATTGAATATTAAGGGTTGGAAGGAATCTTAAAGATAATCTCGTCCCAATCCCCACTGTCATGGGCAGGGACATCTCCCAAATTTTGACATAAATTCTCCCAAACTACCGGAATAAAGATGAGAAATGCACTATAATGCCCCAGTAGGAGCAGGAGAGGGCATTTGTCTAAGGCATGTGTATATCGCAGGTTGCTGCAGCCAGGCCAAATTCCTATGTGATCCTAGGGGTTGGATTTTTCATACCATATGAAAAATGTTGGCAGTGCAATTTTTTTATCTCATTGTAGCAGAACAGTGTAGAAGATAAACCAGTGGTAGTGTGGTGTGCTTCAATGATGTAGCTGCTGCTTGTGCAAACCATGCAGTTGTATCGATGCTTACAGCATGATCCAGGCCTTGAAAACTGGGGAAGGCAGGATGAGAGCTGGTGAGATACTGGACTGGGGCCTGGTTTTATCTTGGCAGCCATGCTGCACTGTTTTGTCCAGTCAACCTGTGACTGTCATTTCTAGAGTTAATGTGGTTTCAGGATTCACTCCAAGACTTGGAATATGAGATGCCTTTGGGACTAGATAATAAAGAGGAGGCTAATAATGCTGCAGTAGCTTACAGACATTGGAAGTAGAGTTAGGAGAAGCAGCTTATCTTTTTGGTTGAAGAGGGATTAATATGTGTTAACAGCCCCAACGTATGTCACACTGGACATTAGGAAAAGTTTCTTCTCAAAGGAAGTGCTGCAGCAAGGTACCAGAAAGTCTTTGGGGATTTTCAAGACTCATATGAAGATGATGATGTGATGGGAACCACTCTGCCCTGAATGGGCTTTCTTTACCTCCCACTACCACCGATCCTTTTTCTTTGCCCTGTGCAAGCTCTGGGGGCTGGCAGTGACGAGCGGGTTGTGCAGGTTCTCACAGTGAAGCCTGTCTCTTCCGGGAATGATTCCTCTGAATGCTTTTGGCAGGGTTCTGGTGTGATCTGCTAATGTACTGGTGGTTGGATGCTGAGACATTACTCACTCCTATGGAGCATTACAAGCTGGGGAGGCCAATGGGACCACTCTGTGCCAGGCAGTTTTTCATTAAGAGGCCTTGAAATGTGGTGTGTGATGGGCAATATTTGCAATTCTAAATAGACTGCTATGCTTGGAAGGGAGGAAGGGGAATCTTTAGGCAAGGCAAAGCTGTATTTAGTTGTCAGCCACAGGTAACTGCTCCAAAAGTCCAGCTGGATTTCAGTCTAAAATGTTTACTCCTAGCATGCAAAAATGGTGACGGAGCAACCACATTAACAGCACTGCCTTTGGTAGATATTTTAATTTCTATTCTAGACTGTTTCATTCTCTAATAGCTTTTGAGTAGGCTATGGTCTTATTGCCATTGAAGGTAGGTCAACTCTGGCAAAATCTCTTTATGCATTTCTACTTTTCCTCTACCGTTATTAATGAAGCTTGCTACTAAAGTCCTTCTCCAGGACTTTGCCAATCCATTTTTAATTAATGTTTAAATAGAAGATTGGAAATAAAAATGCAACCAGCATGGAAACTACTTTTGTGATTGTGTTGAGTTGGTAGACCAGGGAGAAGGCGTCTGGAAAATATTTTTTGTGTTGTTTCTCTCCATACTTGTTTCATTGCAAAGTCAGTTTGATATTTGGACCTGGGTATTGTTTGTGGATATCAGGAAACTGACAGGTTCCCTGGGCCATTTCCCTGCCTGGCACAGTAAACTGCTGATGTTCTTGTAGTTCCAAGCTCAGCAACAGAACTGCTCCTGTCTGGCGTGTCTATCGGCAATTTCCCTTCAGACCTCAGTACTCAGACTTTGCCATGATCAGGAATGATGCCCTAGGACTTGTGGCTAAGCTTTCAGAGTGGATTAAATGCAAATAGAAACAGCTATGTGATTCTTTTTTTTTTTTTTTTCATAATGGAAAACAATCATCCAATTAGATGATGAAGTCTTTTGAAAAGGGGTTTGAGCAGATAATCTCTGTTAGGCAGGAGAGGATTTTCTCAAAAGGGAGGTGAGATGGAACAAATATTTTCTTGAAGGCAAGGCTGTAGGAAGATGAAACTTTCTGAGAGTTTCCAAATTTACAGCTGCGTTTTTAGTAGAGATTTTAGAAAACATAGAACAGTGTTGTCTAATGGGAAAAGCACAGGTTAAGAGCAAAGACCTTTAGTATGACTTGCACTAAAGAATACTGGAAACCAGTCTTGCAAATAGTCAAGAATTTACTCAAGTCATACAGTAGTATCATGCTCCTTGAGCTCCCTGGATTTCTGTGGGTAGAGAGAGCAGTACCTGCTTATGTCAGTCAGCACTCTCACACAATTCCATATTCCTACTAGAATTGAGGGCCAGGCCTGAGCTCATGGTCGGGGCTGCTTTGAGGACATTGCAGGGAACCTGTCAGTTATGGAGTTAATGCTTGGGTTTGGCTGGGCTCTGGTCAAGTTTATCTTCCATTGAGAATCTGTGTTTGAAGGTGTTGAATCCAACTTGCCTCAGTCAAGACAGTAAATTAAATGACATGTTCCTTGTGAAGCACTGAATGCTATAATTGCAGAAATTCCCCAAAGCAGCAAAGTATTTGTTTGTATCCTCGGTTTAAATTGATGTAGGATTGATCTAGGCTATTTTACTGTAGTGGAGAATTCAACCTGCAGGATCCTACAGGAGTGGAAAGTAAGATTGAGAAATGAATACAGAAGTGGGGAAACCTGGAGCAGTACAGCAAGGAGACCTGTGGGCCCTTTATGTTTTCTGAATTACAGCCACAGGACTGCGAGCAGATGAGGTTTTTTTTTTCTGCTCGTGCACAGCCTTTCTGTCTCTTGTTCGGCCCTGAGAGTTTGTTACTCTGTGGGAGTTTGAGCCACACTGTAAGCCATGTTGGAGACTGCTCTGGTGACATAGTTGCTGCAGCCCAACAGGAATTTTAAGCCGAAATATCCCTTAGCTGGAATATACTTTGCTGCAGTCACACCTTTGCATACAAGCTTCCTGGTTTGCTTAAGCTCCATGTACTAGCCCAAGGTAAACAAATTCCCAAATCCTAACTTCTCCTAATGTTCAGAGAGAACTGCATCATTGTTGTTAATATTTCCTCCATGCAAAAAGGAGGGCATGGAAGTATTTCCTTTCCTGCCTTTATGAGGTGTTATGAGGCTGAGGAAACTGAAGAAAATTTCCCACATGTTTGTATAATGTGGCTGCGTAGGTGTAAACATATTTGATAAATAATCTGCCATGGAAATTTTAGGGTCAATTTCCAGCCTTCATAACCAGTGGAGTCGCAGCATGCAATAAAAGTAAGAAAAGATTGATGCTGAGTGATCAAATCTCTCGTTTTCCACCCTCTCAGTGCAGAACGAGACCTGATTGCTCTCCCACTGAAACGCGTGGCAAAGCCCTGACGCTGAGGCTGTCACGGTGTTTTTTCCCCTCCGTATTCGCACATGCGACACAATCGCCAGCCAGGCAGCTCTGCAGAGCGCTACAGGGCCTGCGTGCCCCAAATGGCATCAGTTTTAATTCTCTCCAGCGCCGTGTGGATGCCCGGGGCCGGCGGAGGGAAGGGCGGGCGCGGGCTGCCGGGCTGAGGGGAGCGGAGCCGGGCGCTAGAGGGAGCGTGGGCATCTGAGAAAGGGAGGGAGTGCTGCTGGAGCCCGGGACTGCGTGCTGGGAAGGCAGAGGCTGCTGAAATACTGATACGGAAACCCGCTCGGAGTCACTGACTCCGGGAAACTCCCGCTGTCTGGGGTTCCCTCTGCGAGAGGCGAGAGGAGTCGCACCAGACGCTCGGTCGTGGTAAAGCGTTTTGCCACGCCGTGCAGCTGATGCTGTGTCCCTTTGTGCTGTCCCTGCTCGCTGCCAGGCGTTTTCCTGAAGACGGGATTCCCCGTGCCGGGGTCTCTCCTCTGCCCCGTCCCCTCCAGCCTCCCGCAGCCGGCGATGCTGGTGCCGGGCCCGAGGGCGGTGTTTGACCCGTGCGGCGCGGCAGCAGCGCACTCCCTCTCCCCCACCATCGACAGCGACCAGGGAGGGCAGGAGAAGTGCGGTCCATCACCGCTCTCCCTGTGCCTGATCCACAGAGGATGCTCTCGCCCTGACAGATCCCTGCCACTTGGCACTCTAACATTTTGACCAAGCTAAACGTGTTGCACAAATCTTAGGGTTTGTGTTCCTCCTTTTCTTTCTTGTGGATGGGGAGGAACAGAAAGAAATGGAATTCTTACCAGCCAGTGCATTGTGGGGCAAAGAAACATTTCCTGGGAAACGTGGTTGCACTAGCTGATCTCTTTGGGACTAAAATATATGTTTGGGATTTAAAAAAAAAAAACCCTAGGACTGAGCAACTGCAAATCACTTAGGTCAGTGATGGGCTGAAGAACTGGGATGCTGGAAGCAGCTGCTTTGTCACCGCTGCAGTCTGTAATGTGGGTGCTGCTGGTATATCTTCAGTGGTGCTGCTGGTAGGCTCCTGAGATGGATTGAGCCTCTCCTGGGGGTTTGGTAGGGGACTCCAGTGAGGGGTTAATGGAGCAGAAGACTCGGCACAGAGCTCCTGCTGACTTCCAAGGCAGAGGGAAATGTTTGGGTTGAGTTCTTCCTTGGGTGCCGGAGGAGAGCAGGCTGTGCATGCAGGTTGTCTTTGTGATTCGTGGTCTTGCCATTGTGGCTAAAATGTCTTGCCTTCTCTATCTACAAGCAAGAGTTAACTCACGTGAAGGGCCGTTGCTGAGACTTGAAATGGATGGACATTTGCAAAAGCTGTTGCATGGAAGAGGATGTGTAAAACATGATTATCTTGCTCTTGCCAAAATGCTTTAGGACCTCATGGGTGCAGGGGGGGTGGAGTGGGAGCTTTAATTGATTTTTAGCCTGCAGTTGGTGCCTCTTTGAGAAATCCCTCCCAGCTGTGGTCAACACCATGAGGTGCAGGTGGATTTGGCTGGTCTGTGGCTTTATTTGCCTCTGTTAGAGAACTGGGAGGTGAATTCTTTCTGCACTAGGCAGTGGGGTGGATGGCTGTGTATATGGAAACATTTCTCTGTTCCAGTCTTCCTGTCCTTTACTACCAAATCCTACCAGTTTTTTACTTGCAGAATGTCAGACATGACTGTACTTAACAAGGTCTTCTGCTTCTTCCTTTAGCAGTGTAATCCAAAGGTCATAAAAAGGAAGGTCAGTATTATAACCTTTTTTTTTTTTCCTTTTTTTTTTTTTTGAGAAAACTGAGGCATGCAAGTGAGGAGGGGTTTGGTCAGTATTGATGTGGCTACTTAATAACAAAGGACTTACTTTACTTCATTGCCACAACTTAGATGCTTGAATATATTTTTTAATAAGAGATTGCATGAAAGGAAAAATAGGCGAGGAGTTAAGAGGGGAAAGAACAGGGCTCTCAATAGTAGAAAAGTAGAACATGCTCAGCTAAAATCATTAACAGATTGATCAAGTTAAAGCACTACAAAGTTCTGTCTCAAAGGGTTTTAAGACCATCATTGTCTGCTATTCCAATCCCTTTACCTGCTTGGCTTGACAGATCAAGCCATTTCAAATTGCAGCTCCTTTTGAGCTAGATGAGAATCAGCATGATGAGACCATGGGATCCATGAATTTGGGCTTTCATTGGAAATGCAGACAGGAGAGGAATCACATGTATCTGATCGGGGAGTGGGAGCTGACTCTGAAGTATATGGATTGTTTGGAACAATTTAGGATGATGGAACATGTAGGTTTGTGTGCCTGTTTGTGCAGCCTTACATGGGATAACGTAGAAGAATGCAAAGTTTGAAGGTCTTGTAAGCTTCTGGAGTCATTAAGGTGGCCTTCCCCTTTATGTTTCACTTCACAGGCCAAGGGGAAAGTCTTTACCCAACACCAGGTGCAGGTGAAGTACTCCTGAGTGAGACAAGGCAAATGAATTTTCCTTCTGCCTTTTTGGTGGGCCCTGGTTGCGTTGCCTCATGGCAGCGTTCTGCCAGGTGAAGGCCTGGACAAGTATGTGAGGGCTAATGACTTTGTTCTGTCACCCACAGTGTCTTTCTGCATGGAGGGGAGTGCAGAAGGGTGTCTGGGGCTGGGGCCTGGCACCTGTGGGCAGATAGACCAGCTCTCTGAACTTGCATAAACCTTGTACTTGCAGTGGGACAGGGTTTTGCTTCTGTTTGGCCAAAAGTCTCAGTGCCACACTCAAGCCTGGTGGGCCTGCATGTGAAGAAGCACTGTCAGCTCGTGCTTGGTGTGTGGTGGGAGGGGCAGACATGCAGACCTGCCTGCTGGGCTCTGAAAAGCACATTTGCACCTGGCCTGAAAAGAGGTTTGCCTGTGAGACAGTGAGACTGCAAACCAGTGTGGTAGCCATGATACTTGAGAGAACTGGTATTTCAGAAGAGAGAATCTTTGTTCAGGGGTACTTTGGCAACTATTGGAGCAACACCAGCACAAAGCTCTATTGTCACAGTGTCCGTATCGGGTGTGACAGAGGTGTAATAGAGATTGTTCAGCTGTCTATGGGCAGCTGAGCCGTTAACAGAAGGGCTTTCAGAAAATTATGGGATATGGAATACAGCAGAAAAAGATCTGGCCAGAGCAGCTCACTAGATTATGATTTCTGCTGAGTGTTTTTGAGGCCCTGCCCCAGCAGCCATGCTGAACACTTTATCTGGTCTGTGAGAGCTGTTTGCCCTCTGATGGATCAGGAAATGAGCAAAATGCCTGGTCATTTTGTTAAGCAACAGACGTTTACAATCACTTAACTATGTGTCCTTCCAGGACTTTTCTTCCTCTCAGTGTTTGCTATCATCTCTGTCACGATCCCTCATTCTGCTGCCTGTTTGGAGGGGTGAAGAGTGACACAAGGTGTACTTGGCTGAGCATTACAGGTGTGCTGGAGAGCTCGCTGTGATTGATGCATCAATCAGCTGGAGCCCTGCCAGCTACGAAAAGTGGACACTGGGTGCCTTATGGCTCAGGCCACATACTATTTTAGGGCCTGCTTCTTCACTCAGCTCAACTTAGAGGAATTCTGCACCTCTGTGACCTTTTATCCTCTATTGAATTCAGCTCAGTTTGGTCCAAAGATTCCAAAGTTATCCCCTCCAATGCTAACTCATACATAGCATGGTCTGTTGGTCCAAAGCAGAAATGTTTTCTTTTTCAAGGCACCTAAACCACAGCTAGAGCATCAACACTGAGGAGTCCTTAATTTTCTTAGTTAAGTGTTCATGTTGATTTTTGCTACCCTGCCTGGAAACTCCATTCCTTTAATCAAAAGGCAACACTGCTGGTAGTGTAGCATGCTCAGTTTGCTTATACAGCACCTCTTTGTGGCAGGTCCAGTGCTACCTGCCTTTCCCTTTAATTAATTTCAGATTATCCACATTACTTGTTCTGCCTCGCATACTGCAAGTAACAAAGCTTGCCTTTTTGAGTTGCACTGAAGTTTTGTTCTTATGGCTCTCAGCTTTCTGTGGCTTTTAAAAAATTTGTTTATTTGTGCTTCCTGTAGTGCTCCTGGAAATAAGCAATAAACTGGCTTGGGGAGATGGAGAAATGACTCACAGAAAGGGGAAATAGGCAGATCTAACTCTGCAGAATGAGATGTTAGACGATAAAATATTGAATCATTTGAGAATGCTGCGTCCTCTGTAGAAGAGGAGATTCTTATTTCCTTTCCCAAAGACACAGTTTAACAGTCATGAAAGTCAGTGACTAGTGGGTGCTGTTCTCAGGCTGAGGCTGGAATGAACCAGGGTTCTCCTCATGTGCTCGTCCTGGAGGAGACAAGGGTGAGAAGCCAGAGCTGATCCATGGAATGTGTCAGGACATGGGAGTGAGTCAATATGTGTGTGAAAACGTTCTGTTTCACAGCTCATGGGGAAACGCGTTGTCTAAATGCTGTGCATTCCTACCTAAGAGAGTTGGCTATAACATTTATTTCCTTTGGTAACTAACAGGTTTAACAAAACAAAGCTTGCTATTACCTGTGTTTGTCAAAATCAGCTGCATGGGAACACCTCAGAGTAGAATGGGAGGGGACAGAGTGGAGCTTCCTGGGCTTTTTACTTATTTTAAATTTCTATTTTAATCACTATGTGTTAGAAAAAAGAAAAGTGTTTTAGAAATGTAGGGGATACTATGCTTATGTTTATATGTGTGTAAGCATATGTGACCTGATAACTACCTAACTAGGTATATAACTGTGCAATTAGAAAAAACCCTAAGTACCATGTAGCCAGGGATGATTTGGGGCGATTGTCTGATTTTTCCTGCTTTTCCTCTGTTCCCTCTCTGCGCCCCCCACTGTAACTTGTGGGCTCTGATGCTATTATATGATACTGCAGGTCCCTTCCTCCTCTTTCCTTTGCTGTGGCCTTTGCACAGTGGCAGTGACTTAGACAGCCTTTGGTATGAGTCAGAGTGAAAGTTTTTCTGTGCCTGACACAGCTGGATTTGGCAACCCTTAGTTACACACCAGGTTCCCTAGGCTGAACGTTGTTGGTGTGCTGAATTTGGAGCTCTCCTAAAGCACATGTCCTCCCTGGGTTCAGTTCTGCTCTGCTTTCCTCTGCAGATCTCATTGATCAGGAGATGGGAGAGAATGGTAGCAATGAGGGAAAGAGCTGGCAATTAGTTGGGGTCTGTCCTTTCAACTTTCTTGAGCCAAAAGCAATTTTTTTTGGGGGGGAGAAAATGCCTGTGGAGTTCTAGGGTTTTTAGAGAGAGGTAGAAAACTGATTAGTGATAAACATTTGGAACAGGGGAGACTTTCTCCCCACCCAGCTGTAAGTACAGCACCTTGCACAAATTTTGTGTCTTTAGAGGATGATGTGTATGATACAGAAGGCATAACCTTGCCATTTGTTTTCACCTGCATATATGGAATTTGAATTCCCTGAAGAGGAGGCAACATGGGAATTCCCTGCCAGCTTGTTTCTACGGACCATAGATGATCAGTTGTCATGGGGCAGATGTGATCTTTTCTGTTGTTTTTGACACCAGCCTCTGCCAGTCGCTGGGGTGGCGCAGGGGTCAGTTTTGTGCTTGCTTTCTCCCTCCTGCATGTGGAGCCAGAAGGTGTTTTGCTCCAGTGATAGTCCCTGTGGTGAATTTTTCTTAACAGTGCTGGCTACAGGTAGCTGGTAGCGTTTTCAGGTTCATTCTTTATTTAAATTCTCGGTCTCCAGGAGCATGCTTGTGCCTGACTAGTCCTGATGCATTTTCCTTGGGCATCCTTCTGCTATTGCAGCTCCTGCCCAGGGCACGGACAGAGAATGAAGCTAATAGTTGGAATTAGCACCAGAGGAAAAAAAAAAAACCAGAACAGTCCCCTCAGCAAGGCATGCACAGCCAGTGGGAACTTAAATAGTGTTCTGATGATGTACTGCTTTGTGCCTAAGTCCTGCTGGGGAAGAAGGGAGGAAAGTGATTATTCAAAGTCAGGGGATCTGACTCCCAGGACTCTGGGACATGGTCAGTTCGGGTTAGACGTGCCATGGCTGGATGATACTTGGAGTTGTCTCAGACAAGAACTGGGCAGAGAAATGCTGTCAGGAGCTTTTCTCTTCTTGTTTAGGCTGAATGGGTCATTCTCACCTGCCAGGGTGAGAAATTGCTGTCCTGCAAGCTAAAGCTTTAGACCGCTGACTAAATGATCTGTCCTGCCATTAACTGAAGGGAGAGGAAGGATGTCAGTAAATGCAAATTAGCCTTTCAAGGGGTACTGTTCAGCCGATAGTTAGTGTTCTAAAATTCACTTTGGTTTATGCTGATTTTATGCTGATGTTGCTTTAGTAGAGCTTGATTTCTGCTCGTGTGGGCAGGACCCTAATGTGAATATTTCTGTATGCAGCCTTAGTTTTGCCAATATGGGTCTTTAAGTGTCTTTAGCTATTTCCTTTGATTTGTGCCCTTGACCTTTTTTTTATTTATTTTATTTTTATTTTCCATTTGTCTTGTATTCTCTTTTCTTTTGTCCTGAACTTGGGACAGTGAAAATGAGTTATCTGATTGTGGGGAACATGACTAGGTCTGTGACTTAAGGGGGAAGACTCAGCTATTGCCATAGTGTGGGCAAGTATCTTTCTCTCTTTCTTGCACTGATGAGAAACTTGGATGTTCAAGAGCACTAGCATGTGGTTTAGCAATAAAAACAGTGATATTAATTGCCTACCAGTGATTTGGACACTTGAGGGTGAGAATTGCCAACATGGGACTTGCCAAGTCTATGTTCTTTTGGAATATTTAGGCTAAAAATCTCAGTGTTAAACTGTATCCTAAACGTTGTTGGGCTTGTTCTGGAAGAAGGCAGGTATCCCTTCCTAGGGCATGTAGATTCTGGAAGTCTTTTGTGCCACTGTGGGCTCTCAGTTCACTGCTTAGCTAAATATCTTCACTGCTTCTGGAGGGTAAGTGTTTTGAGAGGTCACAAATACCTGCCTGAATGCAAGTTGGAGGGAGGGAACTGTTTGTAATAACCTTGCAAACCAGACTTTTAAACATTACGCTATGCTGTAGCCTTAAGGTGGGTTGCCAGCCTCTTCTGTGCTTGTTGTAGAAACAGCTGCTATGAGAATTTTTTTTTTTTTGGCTGGATAGATAAATAGTATGCACACTTGGCCCAATAGACCAAGTGTTGTGAGTGATCTCTTTACCAGACTGGAAATGGTGTTCTGGATCCCTCACTTCTGCTTGGAGTAACTTGTCACTGGAACCCTTTGGTTTGCCTTTTGTTCTCTCTAATAAAACTTGTATGCTTGGTTTAAATCCTTGCTATTGCAATAAAATCTTGCCTTGATAAGGACCTTAGCTTGATGAAGCAGGAGCTCCTGTCAGAGCAGCATGTTTTATTTCAAGGGCTTATTTTTCATCTCCATGATGCTGAATAGGGCAGCAGTAATACCTTCAAAGTCAGTGCTGATGCCCTGATGAAATGTCAGTAAGATGAGAATTAGAACCACGTGCCTTCCCCTTCTCTGGCAGCTGGCAGGCTTGGACAAGATGGAATTTGAAAGCCTCTTCCATCCACAAGACTCTGCTTCTACCTGTGTTTCATTACAGACAGCAACCAGGAAAGCATTAACACGGTGATAAATTACCAAGTGCCAGAAGCCATCAAGCTGCCTGGTGATGCAGAGGTGTTTCTCAGAGGGGTTGAGCAATCCAGGAATGCAGTCCTTTAGAAGTAGCTTTGTGTGATGATGAGGGCAAAGTTCCACCAAGTAGTGTCCAAACAGCATGTCAAACAAAAATGGGGCTTCTTTACTGCTTTGGTAGAGACCATCCTGGCTTGTGATGTGGTGTGTTCTCTTGCTGCTTTGCTTATTGCCTGAGCTCTGAATCAGTTTCCCAAATTCCATTGTTGGCTGTGACCTCTCTATCCCTGCTGTGCTGGTCCTTCCCTGGTCCTGGGTTTAGGCTCCCCACTATCTCAGGTCCTGCTGGCTTGTCTGACTGGGTCAGGAGTGCTTTACAGGGCCTTGATGAAACCCGAGAGAAATACTCTGGGGTTTGGCTCAGGAGTTAAGGCTCCTTAGCACTTGAGGATGAATGATTTAAAGCCCAAACAGGCAGTGCAGTAAAGGTGGTGTATTTATTAGAGCAAGTTCCCATTAACTCTTCTCCTTGACAGGTTAAATATCTCTAGCTGTTCTTGTCCACTGTCATATAAGGTCTGACTCAAAGCCAATGAATTCTTTGCATTTCTATTGACTTTAATGGGATTTGGACATGTGCCCGGGATCATAAGATCAGATGTGCTGGACAAGACCAAAAGTCCATCTATTCCCAATGTCACACTGCTCAGCAGCACAGCTGTATCTGGCAGTGAATTGTATCTGGCATCTCTCTGGAATCAAGGATGTGTAGTAGAGAGCTCTGTAAATAACTGCCTGCTTGCCTTGGTGTTTTCAAGAGTGTGTGGGCTGGCTGACAGAAGGGAAATAGTTTGGGTTTAATCCCTTACCCTCATCACCACCCTGACAGGTCTCCCCAGGTTTTGACTTGGACCAAGCATAGACTTGCATTCTGATTTAAAAAAGCCAAACAAACAAACACAACCACAACCAACCAACAAAATAAAAATCACATCTCCCTGAATTTAAAGGAATTGTTTAAAGAATTTTTTTTAATGGAAAGGTGATACTTTTATTTTAAAAGGTTAAAACAAAATATTTATTATATAGTTATGAAAGAAAACTCAGTACAATTAAGAAAATACAAAATATGCTGGTCTTATTAAATTGCTGTTTTACTGTGGAAAGTCACACTTGAAGATACTGCTCCCTGTGATTTTTTGTGCTATGCTGTATTGGTATAAAGGCAGTGGAAAGAAGGTTGCAGTGTTTATGTACTCTTGTTGGAGGAAAGCAGTGAGCTCTGTGGGTAAAAATAGAGATTATGGTGTCTGATCCAGGGCCTGCTCGTAAGGTCATGTTGTTTTGTTTTAATTACAGGAATTACCTTGCTGACGTCAGCTAGTAAGTCAGCAGGGTGGATGCTCACACACTGTTCTGGAGGTGGCCAGAAAATGACAGGTAGTTTAGAGAGTGGTTTTTTGGTTGTATTCGTTAGTTTGTTGGGGTTTTTTTCGGTTTGATTTTTTTTTTTTGAAGAAGTTTTTAAACGGAAATCTTCAAACTGAGATACACGTGTGATTTTTGGTTTTTTTTAATTTGTCTGGGTTTTTTAGTTTTGGTTGTCATTTATTTAATTTTTAATATGGATTTCTTAACATTTTTTGCTAATAATACCAGTTGATAGAAACTGAAATCAAACTCCCTCTTCTTCATCCTGACTTAGAAACTCACCAATTTATGGCTGGGTAGGTTGGGTATGTTTGAGAATGGAGGGGAAGTTACACTTCAGGTCAAAATTACTTGGTCTCATTCCTGAGATACAAGAAAAAACTTTAGTGGGAAAAAAAAAGTAGCATTCGCCAGCAGAATGTTGCAACTGGAGGGGAGTCCTGAGTGCAATGGGGTAGAGCTTTCATGTGTACCACTCCCGCAGGATGGAATAATATGTAGGAACTCAGTCTTTAGGCTTTACATTAACCACTGACAAGTTGTTTCCCTCTTTGCCTCAGTTTTCCCACCTGTGAGAGGCAATTGACCTCCTTTGCGAAGGGGGAGTGACTGGTGGGAAGTGCTGGATAAGCACAGTTATCTATAGCTATGGGCAGCTGAGGTCTGGACCAACGTGCCTTTTTTTTCTCCTTCCCGCAGGGAATCAGATATTGGCCACTCTTCAAGGCAGGCAGTAACTGCAAACAGTTCTACTGCATTTTTTCAGTCTTAATTTTCTTGGGTGGCAAAACCAAAGTTATGAGACCTGTGGCCTGTTTGAATGTGACCCCATCTGTCTGCAGTGGGTTGTAGTCTAAGAGCTACTGTGTAGATGTTCCAGTTGAATTCAATTTGTGGTTTGCTTTTTGAAACATAATTTCATTTCTAAGCGTGGAAAGTGTACCGAACCGAGATTTGTCCTGGCGCTGGGAGGAGAGTCCTAGTCTGATTATTGAAAATGAATTAGTTCTGATGAAATATTTAGCCTTCAAACAACACATTTAATGTAGTGAATTGCATTTTATTTATTAATGGCTGTTGCAATGAGATTTGGAGAGAAATTCTGCTAAAATGCACTGTTGTGATACTGCCAAATATAGTAATGACTATAATGTTTTGTTGAATTATTAATATTCACTGTGCCTACAGAGCTACATAAGCATCAGATTTCAAAACTGCATTTATCTGAAGAATGATATTTTGCCATTGTTTCGCTTTTTTATTTGATTTTTTTTTTCAAACAATTTTTAAAAAAAAATAATTTAAATGATAAAAGGAAAGCAGGAAGGCCAGTCAGGTGTTGCCACTGTTTAACTTTTTTCATTATCAAAGCACCCCCAGGAAATGTGTCAAATATTTTTTCTTTCTGCCAGCATCAGGTCTGTTTGCAAAGAGAGGTTCCTTGTATAGAAAGACTGCAGTGAAAAGGAAAGGTGTGTGTGAAAGCCAGGCAGAGGAATGAGGGACATCGCTGCTGCTTTAGCAAAAGTGTCTCGTCCACTGCCATGTCCCCTGCTGCTGAGGGCTGTTCTGTACATGGCATCCATCCCTCAGAGGTTATTGACAAAGAAAGATAGGCAGAGCATTTTTAATCTCTATGGATCAGATTTTCTGCCTCTAGGACAGACACTAATCTGTCAGAGGTTGGGCTTCCAGCCAGTGACTCTTCTCCAATAAATCTGTGGTGCTGGCCCCATGAATGATGGCAAATTCTGTCTATGGGACCCCAGTGCCCCCCTCAGAAGGCACGTGCCTTACCTGTTTCATTTCACATCGTGTCCAGGATGTTCCTGGATGTTCCCTACTCCTGGATGCTTGGCCTGATGTGAGAGTGTGATGGTTTGGACATTGGTGTCAGCCAGCATTGTTGTGTCCCATGCCAAGGAACATTTTTGGACAAACTCAGACCTTGTTTAGGGAATTGGGTAGCCCAAGAATTGTTTGCTTTTGGCACCTTGTCTTGGGGAGAAAGGAAATTCATCCAGATGGAGGCAGACTCTGATGTGCCAAGTGGTCTCTGGACCAATAAATAGGCCCTAACCTGTTTTACTTTCTAATATGGGCATAACAAATGAGGAGCAAAAGGGGCACAAAGGTAAAGGTCTCTCTTGATCTGAGGTCTTGTTTTTCCACTGTTTCCTTTGAATTGAATACACCCTGGATTTTTTGGGCATCTGTAATACCAGTACAGGATGGTGCAGATGTGGGAATATACCAAAGATTTCTCTTATCCACCTAAAGCTATTGCTCTGGAAGCATCCAGTTAGACTGCTTGTCCAGTTACCCCTTGCTCTCTTGTGTGATTTTTTTGGTTGCCAAGGAGAAAGCTTGTAACATATGCTTGTTTATTATGAGCAGCCAGTGTGTTTTCCTCCTCTTCCCAGCATCTTTCCTAGTTTATTTAGTTTTCCAATTGAAGATGTCTATCTAAAAAAAAAGACTTTCTGAATATTGGGGTGTATCCTGAGGTACATTGAAGGGTCTGATTTGTGAGTCTGCAGCCAGAGATGTTGTACTGGGTCTGGCTGGGATGGAGTTCACTTTTCCCAAGGCAGTGCTCCTGGAGCTGTGCAGGAGCCCCTGTAGCTGGCAGGGTGTTGGTAACACACAGCTCTGGCTGTTGCTGAGTGGTGCTCACGGCAGCCAGGCTGACTCACCCCCACCCCCCCAAAAGCCAAAAGGCTGGGGGTAGGTGGGAGGCTGAGAGGGCAGTGGCATCCCATAACTCTTGCCATCCACGTGTCCTTTGAATGCAGGCTCCTGCTCTGTCCCTGCTGTGCTGTATGTAGCTGTGGCCTGGGGAGCTGGTGTGAGGGAAAATTGCAGGCTTTACTCCAAGGATGGCTAGTGGGAGCTTCCCAAGGGCTTTCTTGTGTCTGATTAGTGGGTCAGCCTCAAGTCAGTGTCTGGGGGACAGTCAGTGCACTCAGCTGGGCTCCCTGGCTGCTGGTGAGAGGGTGCCCTGAATCACTGGGGGATTTGAGAGGGTCTGCTGGAATGCTGCAGGGGTGAGAGGAGGCAAATGCTTTAGAGGGTTAGCTGATGATTCAGGCAGCTTAGAACAGCCCTACCTCAGAACCATGTACAGAGAAGGAAAGCACTGGAGGGCCAGAGATGGCTTCAGGCTCCTTTTGTGTATTTAGCCCGGAAGGAAAGTGCAATTTCCTGCCTGTCCTAACGATGTCTGTCAATTATCTGCCACCTTCTGATGAGACAAGGGGAGATGTAATGGGAGGAGGGAATAAGGGAAGAAGAGAAAGTAGTGATCAGGTTGTTCAGGGAGATGGAACGCTTGAGAGCCAAGCTGGAAGATGGGAGTGGGGAGGCCAAATGACAGCGAGGACTGAGTCAAGCAGTGCTGCAGAAAGTAGTGCCCAGATCAAGACTCCCCATGCCAGCAATTTTTAGGCCATGATCTTTCCCAGGGGGTTTTCGTGTTGGAGGGAGGAATGCGGTCCTGTGATGTACCTTTGGTCTGCATGGATAAATGCGCCTCCACGGTGAGGCCTGGGTCCTCTCAGCCTGCTGGGTCCCACGCTCCCATTAGCTGCACTGGCAGTGAAGCATCAAAATCCACTCCAGAGTACTGAACTTCTTTCACTACAAATTATCATGGGAGAAATATTGAAAGTCACGCCCAGTTTAACCTCAGAGAAGTTTCTCTGATGGTATCAGATATATGCCACAGTTACTGCACAGAGGAAAAACACAGATATTTGGATTTGTCTCATTGGCTTTGCAGAATGTAATGATCTATTGTGAGGAGGAAAAACACTTCAGCTCAAAGATGCAAAACTTTGTAGTAAACAAACTTTCACTTCTGTGCAGGGGGTTGTCAAGAGAAAAATGATGGAAATAAATAGATTAATTAGGTTTCATAGAAACATAGTAATTGTATGTCATGTATCTTGAATATAAATAGAGGGATCTGAGCAGATGACGTTGCTGAGTGAACATACCATTCTTGACTCGTATAACTGCTCCAGAGAGCAAAAGCTCCCTTCTTGCTTATTTGCACACTTGTTTCTGGCGCTTTTTGCTTACCTTTTGCCACCAGAAATTGGCAGCCTGCTTCCACATGCTAGAAGACACCACTGCACGAGACTCTGATGTAATTGTGACCACCCAAGGCTTAGTCTGAAGCCCTGCTGCCTGAAGAAATAGACATGAGCTGACTTACCTTTTTTTAGTTGTCACTTGCATTGTACTCTTAGGCTGTGAAATGCATTTATGTGGTGATTGTTGCAGCAAAGATATCATCCATTTTTCTGAATTTCCAGACAATGTCTTGTTTGTTTTACATGTTGATATGCACGTTACTGTGAATGTGACTGAAACAAAGTGATTCTTGCTTTCTAGTTTTCCCTGCTTACACTGTGGAGAGAAAATGATCTGCTTTCAGGCATGCATTTCTTGGGAAGAGGGGAAAGCGCCAGCCTGTCCTTTGTGTATCCAGCTGGGCCTGATCTGGATCAGGTGCTGGGGGATGGTTCTGTTCCTGTGCAGTTCCCTTGGTGTGTGGTAGAGCTGCAGCAAGCCCTGAATGCAGGGTATGAAAAAGAAGCAGAGGACTGCAGTGTGCCCTGTGCTGCTATTCCCCTCTGAGTTAGGCATTCTCTTTCAGTGGTGTTATCCTAGTGTTATTTAAATAAATACTAATGGACTGCAGTCTGTACAGAATTTGAAGAATACAGACTACTGTCTCTGTTTCAGGCAAGAGAGTTGTGGGTGAGCCTGAGCTTCCTTGGTCATATTCTAATGATTACTGCTGTTGATGCTCATAGGAAGTAAACTGCAATAAGGAGCGTTAATATTTGGTCAGGAAACTATGTATTAAAAATTTATACTAAAGTTCTTTCCCCAAAATCACTTGTACTCTTTTTGCAGCTGGAAGAAAAAAGAAAATATAGAGGAAAGCAGAATGAAAATCTTTCTAAATAACTTTATTAATATATTATCTAAAGTGACCTTGCTTTCTAAAATTTTTTTTTTCATGTTTCAGTGAAGTCATTGAAAAATGTTAGCCCTGCTAGGAATTTTTAATATTTCATGTTGCTGTTTACTAGTTTTATGACAAATGTTAAATTGAATAAGAATTTTTACTTAAAGATTTCAACTGCATGTACTTCTACTTTTAAAATGAGAATAAAATCAATATCATGAGTCTGTGTAAGACTCATGGGAGAGGAGAGTGATTACAGAATTACTATTGACATGTTTTTCAATCAATTCTCCAAGAAAATTGAAAATTTCTTGAAAAGTTTCAACTTTAATTAAAGATCTCTAGGACAAAGTACTCTATGAAAAATGCTAGGAAATTGCTTTGATTGTTAGTTTTTGTTCAGTGCTAGAAAAAAATTTTAAATATTTTGAGCAACCCCAAAAATTGTGTGATAAATGTTTACAAAAACAGGGAAAAGGTTGAAACTTGAAATAGGAGGACAGATACTTTCCAGTCAACTGCAGTCATAGATAAATCTGTCAACATTTATAATCTGAAATAGGAAGTTTAAATATCAAGTATCTTGTGCTGAATGCTTGTATTGAACTGCCTACAATCGATCCATAGGGTCAACTTCTAAAATGTCAGAGGTTTAAATAGTATGTGTTGACAGGAAGCTGAGATTTGCACACAACACTCTCGTGCAGCCCAAGATGCCATTTTTCCTAAACATGGTGCTTGTGGCCAGTCAGTCTTGCTGGCAACATTTCTGAAATAATTGGCACTGTCTTTAAAGACTCTTAGTGTGGTTGGATTTTGGGGCACTTGAGCTGATTCTCCGTTGTTTCATCTGGAGATTTGCCCTTGGTAGTTTTGGCTTTAGTGGATTTTTTTTTTTAATGTTGCTGCGAGAGAGGGAATGACTTGTGGAATCAGGTGAGTTAATGATTATTTCAAAAGAAGATCTATCTGTTCTTGAAAGTCAAGAAAGAATTTAGCATCTGCTTTCAGACCAAGGCTGCACAAATGGATGAGGAGATACGAAGTATGATCAGGGTTTGTGCTAACACAGAGGATGTCACCACAGCCCATGAAAACACTTCTGCTGTGTTGGGCATTTGGAAACGGACCCTCTGAAATAAACAGCCATCTGATAAAGTCTTTTGGAGGAGCTGAGAGTGCAGCTCACTGATTAGTGAGCTGTCATCTGGCATCAGGATTTGATGCCATCTACTTGTTCTTGGGTGCCTTGTGACCATAAATCTCAAGGACTCCTTGGAAGGACTGAGGCACCCTGGTCTTTTGAGAATTATGTCCACGGGTTAATGCCTACTTTGAGGCTGAGATCAGGCATTTTTGAGTCTGGCAATGAAACATGATTCATTGAAAGTGGAAACTGAAACCTTTATGGTGAAAGGAGATAAAAAGGAGAGGAGACAATAATGCGGTAAAAGAGCTTTTCAGGTAATTTTCAGTATTATTATTTACTACATCAATAGTTTAAAATTCTGACTTTGAATTCAGTCCTTTCCACTTGACTTCTTGTGGTGCTAATGATCTCTGCTCAAAAAACCTTCAGTTCAAGCTAAGCATCCTGTGAATGAGATCACCCAGGCCTTGACTGGCTCTCCCTAGTGCTCTACAACACATAAAAGAAGAAAAAAAATTCTTTTCTCCTGGGTAATGGGAGAAGAGTTGCCACCCAGATATTACTCAGTGTGTTGTGGGCTGTGCACTGGAGGAGTTGCACTGCTCTTCTCAGAGTCTCTCAATGTTTAAGAACACATTGATTAGGAGCAGGTAAAAATAGCAGTGTAGGAGGTTGCTCACTAAAAGACTCCCTTAAGTAGGAGGAGAAAATAGAAACTTTGCTGATTATCTACATATATATATACACACACACAGAGAGAGACAGCCCCTGCTAGGAAACTGCAGGGAATTGGATTTGCAGCAGCTTCTCGTGATCTGGAAGTAGCTGGTTGGATTATCCATGAAATGTGCTTTGTTACCTCAGTCATCAGCTCCAACATGTTTGTCACTGTCTTCAGGATTTTTTAGCTCATTTGCCTAGTCTCCCAGAACCATTTTCCCTACAACGTTTGCTTCAGGAAATTGTCTTTCTAGAAGTTCTTTCTTGTTTAGTCTGTGCAAGAAGCATGTCCTGTGCCAGCCTCATCCCAATCCTTGCCTATATGTGAGTCTTGTGCGCTGGCATCAGCAAATGTGGCGGCTTTTTCAAACAGTGCTGAATGATGCCACGGGGCAGAAAAAGTCCAAACATTTAGAGATGTGTGCACTTGGGGAAGGGATCTATCTGGGCTTCTTAGGACTTCAGTGTACCTCTAACTTTTCTGAACTATGGTTGTATTAGATATTATGGTGATGCCCCTACTTTTTGAGTGGGGGTAACTCATGCTCTGCATGGATCGCTAGCAATTACTTTTGCTCCCTTGTGCGTGACACATCAAAGTATTAAACTACAAAGACAGCTGGCTGAGACTGTGTGCTGCAAAGCATGGTCCTCTCTCCATGTCCAGCTTGTTGGTTTTTAATGTGGGACAGCTACTCTGCCTTAATGGATTTTGGCCATTGGACTTTGAGTCTTCATGGGAACTCTTGAGTATTTAAAAGGATTTTCTTAGAATGGGTATTCATGAATTTGGCTGGCCAGAGAGCTGTTTAGATAGAGGCAGTTTAAGAGTTAACTGTGCTCTATGCAGTTGTGCTGTTTCCATGTATCTCCTTCAAGCCTTTAACTCCATAGCAACCACATGTGCATCTCTGCCTCTTCCCGGGCTCTCGTCACAGCCTGATTAATGTGTGCCAAAGGCGGGATGTTATTGAGTGATAAATTCTGTAGAGTTGGTTCTTCTCATGTTTTGCTGTGACCCATTTAACCTCCTGGGATTAGAGCTGACCCTCAAATTATGCAACTCCAGTATTTCTGAGGATGTTTCCCCCTGCTCCTATCTCATCTTGTAGCCAAGTCTGCTGTGGTTGTTTTTTAGTCATTTTCCCCAGTAATGTGATTTTTTTTTCCCAGGTAATTTACTGCAAGCAAGAAAGGTTATAAGTCTATTTTGACATAAAATTAAAGTTATTCATATGCTCAATTTCTGTGTTTTTGAAAGAAAATGCATAGTTTAAGATATGCCTCTGAATTAATTACCTAGAGGAGGAACAAGTAGCAAGTAAATCTGGTTTTTTTCCCTGTTTCATTTTTCCCTATGTTTTTACTTAAATAGCAAGGTCTTTGCTTCAATTTCAAAATGAAACTGGTTTTGTTTGTGAAGTGTGAGTTGTCTGCTGAGGTAGAGCTGTGTAACAATCTCTAAAGATTCACCTTTAGGAATGAACAGGTTTTTTGTGTGTACCTTCTTAAAACACAGATAAAAGCTGATGCCCTGAGCTGTGCTAGCTGATTATGGTTGTTCTTTTACTCCCCTGCAAACAGGTAGCAAAATGTGTTACAACAAAATACAAGTTAAAACAATTTTCTTGACCATTAGGACTAAGCTCTGAGTTTGCATATGGCCAGTTACCGCTGCTCATCTGAGAAACAGTAATTTCTTATGTGTGGTAACTTAATTGTTCATAATTGGTCTGTCTGTACCCTGTGATTTCAAAGCACCAGATAGATGGAAAAGCTCAAATGGATCTTTAAACAGCTGTGATCCAGACAGCCAGCAGTTCTTTTTGCAGATAGATGGCATGCCAGATCTATGCAGATGTACAATGTTTTTTCATTATCTACTTTGGACAGGATGGGGACAGAGATCACCAACTCTTGTAAGACTGCAAGACTCCACTTTACTTGCTGGAGACAATGTAATTAGCCAGCTCTCCTTTAGGGATTGCAGAAGAGCCAAGGAAACCTCATGGCATTTGCAGCCTTAAAAATAAAGCCATTGCAGGATGAAACTGTGATTTTTTGCTCACCTTAATTGTTATGCTGGTCTTTTCTAGCCTCAGTCACAAGAAAAAACTCAAAAGAATCCCTTTAGATGAGAAATTGCCACATACTGTGAGAATTATAGGGTTAATGGTATGTATACTTACCTTGACCTCATTCTGCCTCAGGTGTTGGAAGTGACCACTGTGGTAAAGCAGAACTGTGGGTTAAATGGACCCTTTTTCTGAGTGACCCTTAGAGTGACCTTCCTTATGTTTCTGTGGCATTGTCACCGAACCTGCAGGAAAAACAAAAACTCTTCAACTTTTTCAGTGTTACAGAATCAAGGCATTACTTTATTCTGGCCAGGATGTGCAATAGAAATAATTTCATCCACACATTGCCCAGGTTGTGCAGAGAAAATAATTCCATTCCACATGATTCTTACTAGTTTTTTTCAGATTGTTATTATACAGTCAAAACCCATAGGAATTCATTGGTTCAACGTTCATTGCTACCAAGTAACAGAGATCTCAGTATTTGGTTTCCTATTAGTTATCAATCTCTTTGCCTTCAATGCTAATTAGGTTCTCATTCTCTTATCTCTGTTTTCCCAGACTAGGTGTCTCCTGATGTTCTTTGATGGTTGCTATCTTTTGTCCATCTTCTGAGCTACTCTCAGTTTGTTGAGATGTTAAGTTCATCAGGCTTCAAGTGGTGAAATAGTCCTTTGAGGAGAAATTTCAATTACCCTCCCCCTGGGCAAAGGTGAACAAAACCCCTGATTAAACTACCATAAAAAAAATTGAACTTGATATTGTTTCCAACAGGACTCATGAGATAATTTTAAAACAGCTGACATGCAGTCAATTAAATTCTTTCCTTTAAATAGCCATCTTTATGAGAAGCTCATGGTTTATCCTTAACCCAGTCTTTTGCGTTAGTGGCATTCTTCCTCTGAGGAGAATCTGACTTTTGTATCATAGGATCTGAACAGGGTACTGTGCCAAGAGTGAGGCACATTGGAGAATAAGTCCTGCTTGTTGGTGGCTTGCTGGCTGTCCTGGCTGCTGTGCTTGGTGGGAGGGTGCTGGAATGCCAGGGAAGGTCTTTCTGAGAACAGCATCTCTTAAAAGAGGATGCAGACAGGTTGGAGAAATCTCATATCTGATGGCTGTCATCATCTGGATTTTGGGACAGCATCAAGATCTGACAGTTGGAGCAAAAATTCCCAGTCAACTTTTGGTTCAAAACTAACTTCAGTTAAGTAAGGTTGTGTGGAGCAATGTAGAGCCCTGTATTCAGTGTGCTGTTAGTGCCACTTCAGCCTGTGGCAGGACAGTGCCTCATCTCCCTTGAGAAGCCATAACCAAGTGCAGAGCTTCCCCAAAACTGGCAAACCCAAAGACTAGAACAGGGGGAGTGGGGACGTGCCCTAGCCCCTGCCAGAACAGAAAGTGCTGAGACCAGGACAAGCAGCAAGTAAAAAAAATAAAGCAAAACTAAAATCTCAAACATGTCAAATTTTAGGAAGTATTGAACATTCTCTTCTTTCTTTGCTGGTAGCAAGGGGTTTATGACATTAATGCTGTCACAAATTGGTGACTGCCTGCAATTCTCTTGCACTTCTCTATGATGGTTTGGATTCTACTGTACCCATGGGGATCAAAGAGCTGCAAGAAGAGAAGACACTTAGCATGAAAGAGTCTCAGAGATACTAGTTTAAAGGGTTCTTATTTCCTCTGCTCTAGAAGATAGCAGTATAGTTATGTTCTTGCTGATTCATTATAATATTTCCTCAGAGGAAGACAATTTTCCCAGTCTTTGATTTAGCAAGGAGTTTGCTTCTTGAACACTGAGACTTCCAGGGTTATCAGATGTGTTCTTACAATGAGATTTGAATGATTTAAAGAGTTACTGCCCCTCAGCAGAGTCAAGATGAAGGATTTTTGCTGGAGCAACCTTACCTTAACTCAGCGTGAAGTTGAACAGGCTCTTGTGCTGGCTAATTAACACCTGTGTAATATTTAGCCAACTTTCCTTTGTGTTTTCCAAACTGATCTGCCAAACACTGGTGGTCTCCAAGGTACAGTGACTGCTTGTAGATTCCTGCTGATCATTTAAATGATTTTGTCAGTTTGTGTGGCTGCTTCTTGGTAACTCAGGGTGGCAGATTTGTGAATGGTCCTTTGACTTCAAGTTTGGAAAGTGGTTTACTAGCTAAACATTCGGTATGGACAAAAAATCGTGAGAGTGCTGTTTCTTCTGGAATGTGACATCTGGTGCAGTAGTGTCCTGTACTGCCTCTTTCTGGGGACTACAACCTAAAACGTGTTTGCATTAAAATAAGAAAAAAAGAAATTTGTTTTGTTTGGGGAGTTTGGTGACTGGGAATCCTAAAAGCTGGATTTTATTGTCTACTTTTATTACTGTTAAACTAACTGATGCTTTGAGGGAAGTTAGAAAACCTTAGTGTTTTAGGAAGCATTCTGTTGCCATCTTGGGAGTGTTAGATATTTCATCTTATCTTTATTTTTGGCTGTGAAGATGTCTCCATAAGAATGAGATAGCTTGCTTATGAGTCTACCTACTTGCTCCAGCTATGGCCAGCTTAATCTCAGATGTAAACAGCCTGAACACTTGTTTCTTCAGGCTTTGTGAGAATAAATGATTAATAAAGGGGAGATAAACACAAGATTAAAAAAGCTTTCCAGGGAATGCACTGATATCCTTTATGGTGCTGTTAATACTAATTTTGCAAAAGGGGTATTTCTGCATTACTGTGTGGAAGTCTGAGCTCTGGGGAAACCCTGCCTTGAAGCTGCTTGAGGACTAGCAGTACCTTCATTTCCCAGGCGGCGCATGGTTAGAGGTTGCACAGAGTTGATGTGGCTCTCTCATGGTTTGAACATGTTTGAGTTTTGCAAAGTTAATGGAGATCCTGCCTGGAGAGCTGTGCATGTTGGAAGCCTTAATAGTTGAAGTTCTAAAGACTCAGCTGCGTCATGCACTTTGCCTTGTGCCATATGATGGTTGATTTCTCCTGGCAGCTGGCCAAGCACCGGGAGCTTACGTTTCAGCAGAAGGCTTGCTGAATGAATGTGCTTCTGCAAAATGCATTCAGTTGGTGTCTTTTCTGGGGGAAATCTGTCAGAAACTTCTGAGCGGCTGTAGTTGCAGCTTGCACGTGGGGTAGGGATTGCCTGGTGGGAGGAGTGGGTGAAAAGGAAGCAATCACATCTTATCTCTTGCATGTTTTGATAGTAGTGGTGGTTGAATCTCTAAGCATTCAATTCCTCTGTGCCAAACCATTGATATTGACAGGAGCCTTGTTAACCTTGACACTTGGTGGAATTAATGATTTGTAGAAACTTAATGAAATGATTATTTGATGATTATTCAGTCCTGTAGATTGCTAGAGATTGCAGTGATTCTACTGAGTGCTACAGCTAGCAGGTTCCCACTTGGCTGTTGTGTCCAAGCACATCTGATTCCCCTCTGCTTGCACCAGTGTATTTAGGAGTGAGTGATTCTTACATGCGCTTTACTCAGCATTATGTGCTAAGATTGTCACCCTATGGACCTTCTTATCCTATTCCCTAAGGTTCACACTCATCCTAGCTGTAATAAACTACAGATGTTTTATTCTGATGAGCTGTCAACAAGAGGTATCACTGACATAAAGATGGTTAATAGCAACAAGAGATGGAAAATGAAGATGAAAATAAAATGTTTTCAGTGAGCTTTTCACAATTTTCTTGTGATCCTAAGTGTTGATCTTGATCGCACACAAATTGTAGCATGTACTGAGACACCTTTTACTGCATGGGGAAAAGCAGAAATGACCTGTCTGCCGGGTGAGTTGAGGAGGAAGGCTTGAATCCTGCAGGCTAATGTAAGGTTCTTGTTTCCAGAGTCATAAGGTGTTGGGTCAGTTGGCTGTTGAAAGCTAGGCTGCTGTTTAAGCCACAGATCTTCACGGAGTTCTTTAGAGACATATCAAAATTGTTTCTAAAGAGGAAATTCAGAGTGACTGAAACTGTTGTTTATATTGTTTTTGGAGGTTATTTGTTTGGTTTGTTGTTGTGGGTTTTTTTAGCCCGGTACAAGACACACATGAGTGTGCACATGCACACATGTATGGAGTCCCTGGAACCCCAGGCCCTCTGCTTGGAGTGATGGTGGAGATGCAAAAGCCTAAGTGAAAAAGTAGTTCTGGGCACCCATTAGTCACCACCTAATCCTGTACCTTGTGCTTTATTGATTCTCTTCTTTGGTGGTGGTTGAGGGGAGGGTGTTTTATGGAAGAGCTCAGTTCCTCCTCTGGGGCCCTAAAGCAGTGGGAGCTCAGGAACATATTCCTGGGCACATGCTGGCTGGAGGCTTGAACTGGTGATCCTTGCTTGCCTGGCTCTTCATTTACCCAGTTGTGTTACTTTCGTTAGAGTGGGGATATGGCTCTGGGGCTGTGTCATTCCTGTCTCATGGAGTAATAGCAGAAAACGAGATCCCTGCAAGCACAGTTCACTTTGTATTGTTGGTGAGTGGCTTTTCGAGGAGATGATGACTCCCTGCCCTGTTCCATTCTTCCACAGCCCTTCATACACTCCAATCCTTAGGAAGATGGTAAGGCATGAGGGAAAGTGATTAATTTCTTGCCAGCTGGGGAGGTTGTTTCTCCCAGAAAACCTTGTAAGGTCTTGCAGCCTCTGACTCTCCACATGGTATCCAAAGCTTTGAGGGAATGGATGCTTCCATTGGTGTGGATAGCATTGTATGATGCCTTATGTACTGAGCCTGGAACAGGAGCAGCCAGGGACCCAAACTAGTTCATGAAGGTTTGTGAGCATTTGTTTCTCTTGCTGTTGTGCATTCAGGAGCAGGTCTTGCCTCCAACTCAGCTTCCTCCTTTGGAAAAAGAATAAATGCAAATAGATTGTGTCTCCTTGCTGCTCAGAGAAGTTGAGTGTTTTGGTTATGAGATGTCAGCCATGTATGATCTTGGGACTTCTGATTTTTAAGCTGTATCATTTCAAAAAAAGAAAGACACCTGTGGGAAGCTTTATGGTTTGCAGTCCTCCTTACTGTGAAGAGGTTTAACTTTTTTCCTCTTTGTATTGTCCTGCAGTTGATTTTTGAGCCAGGTAGGGAGGATTTTCTATGAGGTTTTTTTTTTCCCACTTTTTTCCTTCTTGTTAAAAGCAGCTCTTCTTCTGCAGGGCAGGAAGGACTTTAAAGGACTGGATTGATAAATATACACTGATTTCACCAACTGTTCATTATTCCCATGGGTTTGAGTTATTTGCTGTTTCATACTTCTTTTTCTTAAATTCTTTGACCAATTCTGCTAAAATTATTTTGGGGAAGAAAGTGTGAAAAAATGAAAGTTTCTTTGAAATGCCATATCTTTTCTAGTGGGTTTTTTGATGTGACTTCTTTTCTTTTTCTTTATGTGTATGCTTTATTTATGGTTGTTTTCTTAAAAATAATATTTAACGAAGGTGTTCTTTTGTATTCAGTTGTGGGGGACTACTTTAGTTTTTCACACCTGGAATAAGAACAAAATGTTTAGATCAAAAGAGCAGAGAAATGTTTGCTTTTTGGTCAAAGAAATATGCTATTAGAAAGATGTTTGGAAGGAAAATTATTGACAAAGCTCTAATATTTAGGTACTGAAATGTTTCTGAGTGCTTCCTGTGCTTTATAACTCCTCCCATTTATTGATAACTTGAACTTTCTCTAACCTTAGCTCCTCCAGCAGCTTGTCTGGCAGTACATTCCATGTTGAATCCCTTTCAGAAATCCTTCACATGTAACTTAGGTTTGGGCAAATGTATTTGTAAAGCATTACAGCAGAGAACCTGAAAGCAGAATGAAGAGTACATTTTCATTCCATTATTTTTGTCAGTGTCTCCAAGCCATGTATTTACTAAGCTTCAGCAAAACTTGGATTATTTGAATCCAGTGTTTATCTGGGAACTTTTCTTGTCATGGGCTGGATTTTAGTTCTGTTGGTTGCAAGGTGGTAACACGACAGTAATAGCATTTCCATCCTGCAGAATAGTGCATTCAAGAGTATTATGATCAATTTTGTAGAAGGCTGCGTGACAGGAACATTTCTTAAATGGAGAAGTTAAAAGATTGTAGCTGCACTGTGATCCCATCTGACTGTGTGCTTATGTGCTGCCAGCTGAGGCTGCTGTGTTTGGCTGTGCTGCAGCCTGCTCCCACGGCCTCCCCTGGGCCAGCACTGCCAAGGAGCTGATCCATCAGGTGGGGGCTCAAAGCCTCCAAGCTTGTCTATGCAGTTTTCAGCTATCTTTTCCTCCCCCAGAATTCATCACCCAATTTATCAGGGCTGGCACAAGGTTTGCTGTGGGAATGAACAGCTGGGGAGGTCAAGTGCATATATGACTACTGTTTCTGGCAGCAGCTTGGGTCTGTGCTGCATCAGAGTGGTTGCATAACCAGCCCTTGGTTTATTTTTGCACTGACCAGCCATTTGGGCTGAAAGTTATGGTATACTTGTATTTCAAAACTTACTCTCCCTGTCTGTCTTTATAGATCTATATAACGTATAGATGTAATGCTTTTTCAACCAAAGCATCTCTGTATGAGATTGCCCTGGTGTTCCTCACTGACTGGGAGCATGCTATGATTCAAAAGGTAGCATTCTCCTAGTGCTAGGTAGCCAAGAGCTGATGGGAATGGAGAAATGAGGAAAAGGAAAGTGTTCCTTACACTTCGGGTCTCATTGAGGGCTGGAAGGATTGGAATCTTTCAGAATAAAGTGCTGCTGCATTGTGTTCTGTGTTTATTTGAAGTTTGGGGCACTCATGAAAATTGTTTACAAGTCCTTTTGAGGTCATTCCTTGAATTTCTGGTCATCACGGGTAGTTTTTTACATTACTCAGCCTGCCTGTCATGATCCAGCGCAGACTGTAAGGAAAACTAGTGAAGCACTCGGGAGTTTGAGGGTAACAATTTAGCAGCTGTGCTGGTCAGAGCTGGTTAAGTGCAGATAAGCTCTTTAGATTTCTCTAAGTGTTGCTCTGGGCTTATACAACTGCTCGGTGGCTGCAGATTTGCTTCTGCTTCTACTTGATGAGTTTCCTTTTGTTTTTATGCCTTCTCAGGTATCTTTTGGCTTTCCCAGCCTCATGAGGATCTACTTCCCCGCCTTTCTTGGGCAGGAGGGTTATATGACTACTGTTATTTTAGCTGGACTTGGAACCAAGTCCTAGTCCTTCCTCAGAGCTGTAGGGCTGTCAGGTGGGAAAGCTTAGTCTGGAAAGGTGTAAATACTCTTCCTTCCTGTGTGTCAATAACTATAAAGTCCTTTCCAGGCTGACTAAATGTTCTGTATTTCAAGCAGCGCTGTGGAAATGGATCCATTTGGCATTATGCATTAGTTGGTCTATTAACAGACGTGGGCTGTTGAATGCTGACTACATTTCCTACCCGTGAATCACTGGGGCCTTTAGCTCGCTGCTTTGTTACTCATTTGGGATTTAAGCGTTGGTTATAAATATGGGGTCCAATAGGTGGATTGGTGAGTCTCCTAGGAGATGGGTGCCAGTGCTGGCATGCAGAGAGGGATTATTTGAAAAGCTTTATTTTACTTTCATCCTGCGCGGAGATGTTGCCCTGACTCTGATGTGGCTGCAGGTAGTCACAAAACCTAGGTGCTTTATCCTGAGACAGGTAATATTCTTGGCAGAACTGGGGTCAGTGACTGGAGGCTTTAGGAAGGTAGGTAATTAAAACTTTTTACAAACTTTTTGACAGCAGACTGACTACCAATGAATGGACTGTTGAGCACTAAACATGACTCAAAATTAAAGAAAAAACCCGTACCTTCCTTCTCACACATCCATCCTTATATGTAAGGGTTGATAACGTACAAGAAAATAAAGGTCGTAAGGGCCCGTTTGGAAGTCAGGCTTAATTTTGTTCACCTGTGTTAAGAAAACTGACTGTAATAATCTACTTCATAATTTGGGTTTGTATTTCTTTTAAGACGACTTGGGTTTCTTCTAAGAAGACTTGGTTTAGGCAGGGTTACATATAAAAAGAAATACGGAATGGGGGGTATGATGCTTGGAGCGGCAAAGCTGTTTTAGGAGATTCCTATATTTTTTGAAATCCCCATCTCTGGGTGTTGTTCCTCTCAGCTGTGTTAATGTCACTTTGTGGGACTGTAGGTGTCATGAGTTGGTGACAATCAAAAGATCAAAAGCAAAACTTTAAAGGAGGGGAGGGCGAGTGGAACCTAAATCTGAACTTGATCCCAGGAATGTCTGTGGGGATGGTAAGCTACATTGAAGAGGGTGGGAAGGAACACAGTGGGAGTATCCTGAGTGGGATTTGCAGCCAGAGAGATTTCAAGGTGTAATTGTGCCCTTATGCATCCCCAAAGCGTTAGCACAAAGAAGTTGTGCTTCTGTCAGGGGTCAGTTTTATTGTGTGACCTGGAAGTGGGAAGAGAGAAATAGCAAATGTGTAAAAGTTGCCCACCTTTGTCAAACCAATATATTCTGGTTGAACCTTCTGAAATACTGCTCCCTGCTCTGAAGGAGGTGCTTGGGGCAGTTTTGGGTTCAGGTAGGCAGGAGACTTGCAGGTTTGCTATGAGGGCTGCAGGAGCCTCTGCCTTTTCTGCGCTGCTGGGTCTGTCCTGGTACTTGCCTCTGGTGAGGCAAATGGATGGATGTGAGCTTAAGGAGCAGAAGTGGTGGTGTGGCTTTGTGGCTGAGCAAAGTGCATGAACAAAGGATTTTCTTAAATGGGCAGGAGATGAATTGTGTTTTTTTTTTTTTTTCTCTGTGGTGTTGGGGGTGATCTCCCCTAATCATTAGGGAGGGACTGGGGATACGGGGTGTTTCAGCAGCTGCAGCAGCAAGCAAAGGAAGGACTGGCTGCGTTCTCTGAGCTGACCAAGTCCTTAGGCTTTCTCATCTCATTTCTTAATTAATAGCGAGTTTGAGGACAGTGGTCAACAGGAATCAGCAATTCTGTTTTTCCAATGGTGGGGAGCCCTGGGAGGGATATGTATCAGTGTGAGTTTTCCCTGAGAGGCCTGCAGTGGGGCTGGAATCTAGGAGTGCTCAGGAAAGCGTCCTCTGTTGTTCAAGCTAAGGCAGCTTCACTTTTGTGGCACTAGATTTCTTTCTGGTATATCTTTCTGTATATCTCCAGAGTGTTGATATACATTGCAGTAACTCTCGTTAAAGTCAGAGACACCTTTAATAGAGATTCAAATTGCTCAACTGTGACATATAAACTGCAAAAGCAGCCCACAATAGATATGTTTATGTGACTAGAGCCATCTGACTAATTCATAGCAATTAACTTATTTTGTAAATTGAACATGTTTTTCTACTTGCATGTTGTTCATTGGCAATTTGGGATTTTTTTCAGGTTTACTCATTCTTCAAAATTATCTCTTGTGTATCTTCTATGACTCATTCTTTGTCCACAGCTGACTCATCAACTCCTTCATATAAGCATTTGGAGTGCCAGTTAATTTGAGTTAGCTCCATTGGTCATTTGGCATTGGTTTGGTGTCCAGTTGGAAAAGTCCAAATGTTGGGTTTGAGGTCCTTGAGCAGAGGTCACATCAATTGCATGGAACTATGCTCCAATATTTGTATAAATTTTCTCTTTCTGTGAACCTTTAGACAGAAGTGTGCTCATTGAAAGAGTTTTAAGAAGGGTTACATCAAAAGATGCTGGGGTAAGAGCAGGGACAGATTGTAAGTTGTTTGGGGAGATAGGATAATACTGCTGAATAAATCTTAAGAAGTCCATTGTGGTAGGTTTTCTGATGGCTCATCAAGATTGGTAAAAACTGTTCTTCAGCAACAGCTTATTCAACCTTCCCTTTTGCTGCCTGAGCAGGTTTGACTGTAGGCACAGGCATGGGATGGGATGCTGTCAAGTTATGCTGCTGTTTTCACTTGGTACCTTTCATCTAAGTCTTCAGTGCTGAGTGATGTACATCCTCCCTCTGTGCTGCTGCTGAACTCTGCAGAGACAAGCACCAGTGTTAGCCAGATCCAGGAGCTTCTCTGTCATCCCTCCTTCAGCGTGGGGTTATTCCTGTAGCAGAGAGCAAGAGTGGATGTGTGAGATCTGCTCATTTGCTCCTCACTCAGCCTGGCAGTCTGCTCGGGAGGAGATGTGGCAGGGATGCTGTCATCTGCAAATCCAGCACTGGTTGGCTTTCACATCTTGGCACATAATTTTGAAAATTATTTCAATCTGTGGATATGTCTGTGGGGCTAAGGAACACTCTTTATTTTTGCTGTAATGAGGGTGCCCTCTGGCAGAGGGGCAGAACAAGCAACTCAGAGAAGGGAATGTATAAGAGCTTCAGAAATTGTTCCAGCTCTTCTCTCAGTGCCCATTTACTCATTTGTGGTCTATTTAACTGATACATAAACTGACTGTGGGACAGGTCACCCACACCTCAGCAATTACAGCACCCCAGCTAAAGTGTCTTTAGTCAATACACTTGATTCTATTTGTGTCTGGTATTGGCAAAAATGTTTCTTGGCCTCTCTGACCCTGCTGAAGGTCTCACTGGGGTTGTGCCTTGTCATGGCCCAGCCTGGCCGAGCCTTGCTGATGGATGTTTGGAAGAAATTTGGTCTCGTGAAGAGGGAGGTGGCTGATAATGGCTAAATCAACTGTGTTAGTGAAAATTAAATCCTCCCTGCTTGCAAACAGATCTGAAATACTTTTATCAGTGTACTCTGGAATTGTAAGAGAGAGCCCATTTCCAAAATGACAGGCAGTGGAGATGGCTTAGCATGGAGAAAAGGCTCATCCTTACCCTGTGTTATTGGCTGAGCTTGCCTGGATCTGCAAGTTGCTGCTGGTGGCTTGCATGTTTTCCCTTTCATCAGTCTCATCTTCCATGGATTACTAATGCTGTGGGAGCAGCCTGGCAGGCAGAGGTTGGTTAAGCTATGTCAGAGCTTTTTATTATTGAAAGCACGTTCAGTCTGTGGATGTTAGTCAAAGGTAAATTAGAATGCAATTGACATATGCATATAACATGCATATTAATTTTAAATGTGTTTATTGCAATTAGTACTATTAAAATGAATGCCAGAGGAAACGGGGAATGATTAACCTCACATAAGCTTTGTTGTAATTTGTTTAAAAAGTTCAAATTTAGAATGAGACAATCAAAATGTTGCTGGCTGACAAGGGGGGAAGACAGAGGGGGATGTGTTTGAGCGTGGTTTCCCAGTGAGTTCATGTAGAGCCTTTGCCACTCTCCCTCTGGCTTGCCTGGGTGACTCCTCTGCTGTCTCTCTTGTTCCTGATTAAGGCTTTAGGTTTGGAGCTGAAAGATTTGTAGTGCAGATGGTCTTCTTCTTTGTGATACTCTCTGCCTCTGTCATTTCCTCATTTTTTTTTTCTTTGTTTTAGAGGGTTGTTGTGGGGCTGGTGGGAGAAGCATCAGGAGTGTCCCACCAAGCCAAGCAGGGCCTTGGGTTCAGAAGAACCCCAGAGGATGAAGTCCTCCCCAGTCATACATGAAATTAGGGCCTCTGAAGGCAGTACATGGCTGTGATCTCATGTAGCAGAAGAGGAGGCTGAAATGTTTGAAGCTTAGACTGCGTCTATTGGAACTGTTGGAGTATTCTGCTAGAAGTGAGAGAATCATCTCTGGTATCCCAGTAATTAAATACCCAGACCTTGTGTTGCTTGTGTTAAAAACTTGGTTTTCTCTCATGAAACGGCTGTTTCTCAGTGGGTGCTGTTCCAGGAAAATAGATATATGAGGCTTCCAGAGATGTGCTGAACGGAGCTAGGGCTTAGCCAGTGGGTGAAGTCCTGGAAGAGGACCAGGAGACACTGGTGTGATTTCTGTCCCTAGGAATCTATTTGGACTGTGATGTTCACTATGAAACCACTGCACTTCAGTAAGTGCCAGAAGGGGTTGTTTCATCCCTTCTGTATCCTGTGTGGTCTCACTTAACCCTAGGGATTAGGCAAAGGAAAACTAAAGGTCTGATGTATCGATCCAGCAGAAACTTGCCTCAGACAAGTGCTGTGGGTGACTCACTGCATCCCTCCTCCTCTCTGCCAGCCTCTGCTGCCTACATAGATTCAGTTCTGCTGATGTATTCTCATCCTGGTAAACTGAATTCATGGTGGAGATTTTTCTAGTCCACCAGGTTAATAATAAATACACTAATAAAGCTCGTCACCACTTCAGCATTGTTATATAAGTATGAATCTGTAAGTGGATCAGGTTTTGTTCCATGAACAAAGAACAGATATGAGAGTAAAAATTAAAGAGGCTGCATATTAGAGCCTTGGCTGCTGTGCAAAAGTAAGGTTGCAATACAGCTGTGGTCCCTACCCTTTAAGTGACATAACTTTGATGTTTCCTCCTCCTTTCATCAAGAAGTTCTTCTGGTTTCTATGAAGACTGATTTTGTGTTTCTGGGTGTGCATGTCCTATGCAGAGACCTAGTTATAGGAGAATTGGAAGCTGCCTGTCTATGTTGATGTTGTTATAGAGAGATCATAGAGGAGTGATACAGATACACTTTTTTTTTACACAGATGCGCACCTGACCTACTGCAGACAAAGTGCTTTTGGTACATGAGCTTGTGCCTCTGCAAAGTGCTGTGCACCTGTGTGGACTGAGCCAGCTGTAGGGCTTTCTTTGCTGTACCTTTTCAGATAATACAGCCGCATCCCAAATAAATGACCAGGCCTGTCCTCTTCCTGCTTCTCACTTCTGTAAAAGCTGTACCAATCTCTGTGCAACTCTAAAGAAATGATGAGTAAGCATGCTTGTTTTTTCTGCTTAATTCTTCTGTCTGAAGGATGACTGAAAGACAGCTTGGAAGAAGGGTGTATTTTCTTTCATGTGCCTGTTTGTTTTCGTAAATAGATCATAGTCCTTCAAAAATGATGGCAAAATAATGAACAAATTGAGAGAAGCCCTAAGGAATCCTCCATAGACTGTAACTTGGGTAAAGGGCCTTGGAATCCCATCCTGGAGTATAATCCAAGATCTTAGTGTTTGGTATTAGTTCGAGCTTCAGAAATGCTCGTTGTCTTCTCTACAGCCTGTTGAAAGGAAAAGGTTGATGTGTTTGGAGAAGAAATGTTTCAGCTTAACCCATCTCTACAGATTTTGAAGGTAGACATGTTCTTCAGGGTTTGCCAACCTGAGAGAGGTTTGCCTCCACTGTGATAGAGGCCAGAGGTTTACTCTGATTTCTGCCTCTGCTGCAGAATGGTTAAGCTTTATTTGTAGTCTAAAAGCAGTGACAGCATGTGGCTTCATTAGAGCCTGCTGTTCTTGATTACATGACGGCATGTCCCTGTCTCTGTTTTGGTCACAAGCTGTGATACCTTTGGTTTTGTTGGGGGGCAGCTCGTGGGGAATACATTTTGCATCCAGGACAGTGTACAGAGTTTTGTGGCCAGCACTGTGGCTGTAAGAACTTAATGGCTGTCCTAGTTTTGGAAGATATCTGGTATAATGGCCAGCCTTCCAGACATCAGCCACGAATAGTAACAACTCATGTAGGAAAAAACGATGTGTAGGAAATCCATTTGATAATGACTGCATGATGCTGTTGCAGAGCATCACTTTCCCAAATAACATTTGTCTGCTTGTTATCCATAATTTTGCTTCAGCATCCCAGGAGATCTGCTTTCTTCATCCTGGGGCTTCCTTGGCATATTCATTTTCCAGGGCAAAACAGAGGTCATTCAATACAAGACCCTTGAACCAATTTTTCAGAATCTGCTGAGGGCACTGCCTATAAGTCATGGGTAAGCAGCTGTAAATCTGCTGGCTTTTTGAGATTTTTGGGAAAGAGGTAATTGGGGAGAGGCAGTTGTAGGTGTGTGTTGTTCCTTTGCTTGCATTAAGCTGCCTCAGCAGCTGTGGTTGAAGCTGTGGCACTTACACCTGTGTAAATAGGTGTATGTGTCCTGTTTTGAGACCTGTGTTCTGGTGCTTGAGGTTTAGGCTCTGACAGAGACTTGACTGATTGAACTGGCAAGGCAACCCTCAGTGTGCTTTAAAATGGTCAGTGGCTGGGTCAGGGCATGAATTATTGTCCACAGACTGAGTACTACACAGAAGCCAGGGAAGGATCTGTTGCTTTTTGAATATCAGTCTGTGTCTGGCACTTTCTCAGGGAGATAACTTATTTTTATGCTCCTAGAGTATACTAATACTTTTTGCCATTTCTGTTTTATTTTTCTTTTCAAATTTTGTCTGAAGACACATAAGCTGATTTCAGCCATGCTTAACAAAAAGGTGGAGGCCTTGATGTTAGAAAGGCTTCTACGTTTCAGTTTCTAAGGTGTCCAGAGAAGGGAGAGGCACCTTTGAACTGGGATGGCAGCTCCTGCCATGCTGAGGGAATCCACGCGGGGACTTCAGTGACTGGGGAACCACTCTGCACTGGGCAGCTGAGAAACAGCGGGGCAGTAGGGAGCAGATGTTTCTCCTGCCCTTGGCTTCTTTCTTAGCACCTTGGGGTCTGTTCTTCGATCTTACAGCTGGATGGTGGGAGATGGTTATGTTGGGGGCCTGAAGCTTGCAGATCCCTGCCTCATTCACAGGAGTATTTTACAAGTCTGAATAGAAAAAGAACCCAAGGCTGTGGGTGGAAAGCAGGCAAAACACAGCTTTGTGCTCAGGGAGTGACTGGCACAGGGCAGAGGGTGGGTGGTGAGAATCCCAAAGAAGGGGGTCTTCCAAGGAGCAGGCTGTGATGGCCCAGACACACTTGCTGTGTGTCACAGGTTAAGCCTGTGATGGAGGTGTTGGAACTGGCGTGTCTGCAGTGAAAGAATTCCTGCTGTTGAGGAGGTAGAGTGGCACAGCAGAGGGTGGAAGTGTTGGCTGCAGCCCCAGGAAGTGTCCATTGCTGGATTACAGATAGCTTGGAATGGGGGACAAGGTGGTGAAGTGGGAGCTCTCTGCGCTTTGAAGAACAGCACACGTCAACTTCCAGCCAGCTGTGGGCTTTATCTCACTGATGACTCACCGTGCTGCTAAAGAGGAGCTTGTAGTTTTAATCTTGGAAACAGTAACTGTGTGTTGTGTGATTCCTAATGACCAGTGCTGAACCTGGAAGTAAATCCTGGGATCTGCTTTGGCCGGATTCTTCTACTAGCATGGCTGGTAATTAGCTCAGAAATTACTGTTGAGGTGGCAGGGAGGGGAGAAAGATGATGTGACATCCAGATTCACAAAGGTTTTTGTAGCCACCCAGACAACACAACAATTGTTAATGTTCACTTTGAACATACAAACCCTGTTTTTTGTGGTTTAAAAGGGGTATTGTCAGCTATTTATTTATTGCTTTTAATTTCTTTCTTACTCTTTGCAATATACCCCAGAGGTTCTTGAGTTACATCTCTTTCCCCACCAATTTTTTGTCCTATTCTATTCCACAAAAGACAGCAGGAATTTTTCTCCTCTTTTTTTCTCTTCTTTTTTTTTTTTTCTTTCCCCCTTTTTGTCAGCTCTCATCTGTAGTTTCTATTGGCAATTTAACCACTTGATTATGCTACCCCTGAGGTAGCTGCATAGGAAATAAATTTTGACTAACTGAAAGGAACTATAAGAGAATATAATATTTTCCTTTCAAAATGAAAATGTACCGGAAATTTCTGGATCTTTGAAAGTTGCAGTGCATCAAGTCTTGTATATCTTTAATAAGATGGACTAGAGGCAAAAGAAAAATACCCTGCAATTTGGTCTGAAATTGTGTATTTAGCAAACAATGCCTTGTATTATCTAAATAAGCAAGTGCTATGCAGTGGACTTAAAAATGCAGACTCTCCCTTGCTTTGTGATTTTCATCAGTTATCAAAAGCATCAGTCCACATTGTGAGCTTGCTGCTGGGTTCTTGTAATGAGAGCTGAGTATGAGCTATAGAAATGTAAATGGAGCAATCTGAACCTGCATCTTTGCTTTTCCTACTTCTGCAACTTCTGTAATGGGACTGAAGGGAAATAAATCAGCTTAAAAAAAACCCCACCAAACGTCCCATTTCACTGCTTTTCTGAAAGCTTGTGGGCTGGGTTTTGGTAAAAGCTGATTTTTCCACCAAATTTTAAACCCTCGGCAAGAATGAAGGTGGGGCTTTGCAGTGGAAACAAGACTAAGGGATTTTTCTCTGTGACAGTGCTGATGGAAGCTGTTATCAGTCTAGATGGTGAGTGTTGCTACGGTGAGCAAATGATACACTGATTTTAATACTTTATCCCACTAGTCCAAAGAAAAATACTTAATTTAGGAGGGAAAGAAGAGCAGGAGAATGTAATGGGTTAAAATTCAAAAACCGGGCAGAAACACTAAAAATATGTAGTGGTTATTACATTCGCTTAATTTTCATTTTAGTGGTATAGGATTAAAAGAAAGATGCAAAACTGGTTCAGTTCAAAAATAGAAACAGTTAGATTTATTAACATACAGTAAAGGTAAACAAAAACCAACTACGAAACCCTCTTAAAAACAACTTCTCTTCCTCCCTAGCAACAATTTACTTTTTTATGAAAAAACAATGCAAAGGGACAAAACATCAGAACTCTTAAGTCAGCA
>WBMY01002130.1:885647-923090 GCA_013397315.1 Donacobius atricapilla | reverse complement strand
CCCTCCCGGCCCGGCCGCGGTGTTACCTCATGGCTCAGAGCCCCTGGAAAGAGGGCGGGTCTCCCAAGATTCCTGTTTTTAAGCGGTGTCCCAGGGGGTGTACACTTTTTACCTGATTGGCCAGCTTAGTTGTTAGTTCTAAAATAGATTAACAATTGGTTTTTCCTACCATTTATGCTAAACCAATACAGAGACCCAGACTGAAATGCAAATGTATTTGTTGAGGGAAAGAAAAAATTGTGTTGAGCCCTGAACAGCCCCCTAACCTTTATGGATTTGCATCTCTAGCCCTGGGCTTGGACATGCAGACAGGCCATGGCAGGAGAAGCTGAGCTTATTAGAATGGAGCTTCTTGATGGTGGCTGGACTCCAAGGCTGTCAGTCCTTTAGCTTTTTTGTTTGTCATGTTTCTTTGGAAAAGGGGGAGGAGATCCGTGTGTAACAGCAAGGCTTCTTGTTGCAAGCAGAGTACACTGGAGGGCAGAGAGGGGGCTGTGGTGACAATATCTCCTTCCTCTTTATCTGGGGCAAAGATGCAGATTGATGTGCTCCTCCTTAGCATGCAAAGGTGTGAGCACATCTTATAATTGAATAAGGGTGGCTTGTAACAAACCCTGCTCCTTATTGATAGGAAGAAGATTTCAGTCTCTTTAAACTTCATTAAACTCTCTGTAGTAATTAACCACTGTGCAAAGAGGCATTCTCTGCAGTGCTGTTAGTGCTGCTTGGCCATAATTTATCGATTAATCCAGCCCTAAAGTTGGGCTGCTGGAGAGAAACCACTTGGACAGAACGTGCTTTTACTTTCTTGCTTGTTTTGAGGGGATCAGGTGATTTGTTTTTAAGGGAGCAGTGTCTGGTTGTTAGAGTTTCTTCCGTGTTTTGCTTCTTGTCATGCCAGAGGACTGGAGCCAAGGAGTTTTTCCCACTGCTGTGAGTGACCAGGGCTGAATGTGACAATGGCTGTTCGAGACCAGCCTAAAGACTATCTAATTTAGCTTTATTGCTGCAGGGGTATTGGATAAGCAAGAGACAAGTGAAAGGAATGGGGAAAATGGGATTATTTATTTGGCTTTTGGCCATCCTTGTATTATTTTACTTTATTGGAATCAATTTCTGTTCAAAAGACCTGAACAGTGAAAAAGAGCACAGTCTAGGGAAGGAAAGGGTAATAGATGCACAGGAAGGGCAGTGATGGGCCCAAAGGGTATTTAGCCCAAGCATCTTGGTTCCTAGATGCTTTTCCATTGGTTTATGTTAAATTTTGCTTTTCATCTGCCTTTAGCATAGCCTGTCTGTAGCCAGACATCAATCCTGCAGATCCACTTTTCCAGCTGTGCCCCTGAGGCTCGCTCTTTTTGACGTGACAGCGCGCTGCTTGCTCCTGTGAGCTCTGCAGAGCCAATAGGGCTGTCGGGAGAAGATGGATTCTGCTCACCTCCTCTGCCACGGGCAGCGCTGTCACCGGGCACGCCTGTGCGGCTGAGCCCTTTGGTGCCGGTGCGGCCCCGGGAACGCGGGAGGATGTCCCGGGATGGGGAGGATACGGCGCTGGTGCCCTCTCCTGGAGGCAAAGCCGCGCTCAGCTAATCCCTGCCAGGGCATCCCTGGCTCCTCCTGGCGACTCACGGCTTGGAAACGGCGGGGGGACTGTGGTGGGGTATCAGAAGAATGAAGTGTGCACTCCCACACCTTGTGACAAATACCAGATGCTTCAGAGAAATGCTTGGCGTCAGTGTGATAGCACACGGTGCAGGGAAGTTTCTTCTTTAACCTGGGTTGTTTACAGCCCCAGGAGCATGATGCTTTAGGTCTGTGTGTCATGCTGTAACCTGCCAGTGGTGTTTTGATGTGATGGTGAAGGTTTGTGTGGCTTTCTGGGGCTGTGCTGTGCCAGGAGATAGCCTGTGTAGGATGTGAGCTATGCTCTGTGCTCTGCTTTGGGGGTCAGGCGCGTGGGGCCTGAGACGGTGTTTGCTTTTTTTGTTCTCAGCAGCCAGAAAGATGGTGGGAATTTGGCTGCCAAAAATTCTCCAAGTCAAACTACACCATTGAAAGGTGAAACTGAGGGATAGTTTCTCCCCTTAGGAGCATACACTGAGGAAACACAACCCATATGTGGAAGTTGCTAGCTTAGACCCCAGGTCTGTGTTCTGCGTTTTGTGGCTCCCTTTAAAAGGCCCCTTTTGCACCATCTGTGAAGTCTTTACAAACCCAAGGACACTAGCTTAAGGCAGTACATGCTGCCACACGCTGCCTCCTTGGCAGACAAATGCAGTGCATATGTTTGTGAAAAGGGTATGGCAGCGTTTCCAAGCTTCTCCTGGTGCTGCAGGAGCTGTGTGACAGGCAGGTAAGGTCTTAGTGAGTGCTAAGAAAGAACCAGTGGTGCATTATGGAAAACCAACAAATGGCACGTTGAGGGAAGCCATCAGCCACCTGGCAAGGCCTATATTCATTTAGTCTATTGGGATGCTGAATTTTTAAAACTTAAAACTCCCCAATAATACTGAATCTCTGTATTGCCAGCCAGCTGGCTGCAGTTGCTGTGATACTCCCCTTATTTGCAGGAAAACTGAGTTTCCAGGATCTGCTGAATGAACTTTGGAACATCAGCAGAGGCCAAAAAAGTTTTGCTAGAGTGGATGTTGTGATAAACCGGGGGCAATTTGACTATTGCACTTAAAATTCTGCAGGTCCCTTGTCAAATACTTAGTTTTGTTAAGAAATTAGTTCTTTTCACCCTTCTGTTTTAGATTTTTTTTCCCCGTATTTCTCCTATTTTTTTAAAACCTCCTTTTTTCTCATCTGGAATTAGAATCTTTAATTTTAGCCAAGTTTTTGTGTGCATATTTATAAGGATATATTTTATACATCTTGGGTATTTTTTGTTTCAGAATAAATTTTATTCTCATCCTTTTGCTTTCAGGAGTGTCTGGAAAAGAAGAGCAAGTGGGAGGGACAGGGCTTTGAGGCATATTTTGTTTTAAATCACTGATTTCTAGAGAGATTTCCCCTGTCTTAAACTATGTTGGTGCAAAGTCATAGCAGTCATTTACTCTCAGAGAAGCCTGACTTGGGACAAATCTCTGGAGTACATCTGAACTTCCTGTATATTGAATTCTCCTTGCAGAATATTGATCTTGTTTTATGGGTTACAAAAGAGAGATTTGGGTTTACTTGTTACATTTGTCCTTTATTAAATATTTTTAGTTAGGGCTGTATTTAATTTTTTCCAGAAGGAGCTAAGGAACCTTAATTTGAGTTGTAAAGCCATGACAGCACTCAGAGAAACAGGCTTTTCTCTCATTAGGACCAGGTTGTTGGAACCAGAGTGTAAAAGGTGGGAAGCAAACACGGTGTGCTCTGACAATGGGGCAAAACAATGCCCAGAAAGGGCCACAGTTGTGCTGGAGCTCAGCATCTCCCAGAGGTCTCTGAGATATCCAGCATGACTCAGATGTGCAGCTGTGGTTGAACCACTGTAATATTCAATTTGGAAGACCTGATTGCAGAAGAAAGCCTGGAATGTAGACATGTGACTTTGTTTGAGGTCTGGTCCAGTCCCTTCCTCTGTCAGGAGAGGCAATCCTGCCTGTGGTGTGAAGGTGGTTTCTGATAATATGATGTGAGTGTGCATGGGGCAGGAAATAACTTACATTGCCATCTCTGGTTTTGATGGTTTGTTTTCCTATTTAGTGGTCTGTAGCCTGACTAATACAAACTCTTTTGGCTTGACTAGTCTGGTGCTGCTGTCAGTGTCTGCTTTCCAGCCCCATTCCAGCATCCTCCTGACATTATGTAATCCCCAGCACAGGTAAGAAGGTATCTTCACTGCTGTTGCATGCTTGAGAGCGGGTGTTGAATGCTTGAGCAAGTCTGTTCCCTTTTGCAAAACTAACCCCTGTCAATAATTTATAAGCACTAGGAAGATCTCATCTGGAAAATGATGTATAATTCTTGTCAGCCATGTTCAAGGAAGAAGAATTGAAAATGAAACAAGACAGGCAGAGATGGACTAGTAAGATGACTGGGGAAAAGAGATCTCCTCTCATGAGTGGAGACTAAAAGCTTGTAAAGCTGGTGGAAATGATGACAGAGATGGGAAGTGCCTGTTCTCTCAAAATGCGTTAAGGTCACAAACAGTAGGGAGGAAGAAGGGCTAATGAAAACAGAGGGCACTGTTGGTTCAGGAACAATCAGCTGTTAACTCAGTGAATGAGCTGAAGGTAAAATGGAAAAAAAGGTTTCTGTGCAGAGCAATGGGGCTGGGTAATGGCCTTCTCAGAGGTGCCAGGAAGGAAACGGAGCATTTTATCAATGCAAAATAGTTGCTGATGATACTTGGAAGGAGGTCCTTGCCATTTATGTGTTTCTAGACAAAAGATGTGGGACATTTTGCTGCTTTTCTGGGCACGTTATTTTTTTAGGATGAATTTACCTAGCGATAGTCCAGTCCTCCAACAGTTTTCAGCTGATCACTCTGCTGCTGTGTGTAAACAGCAGCTTCATTTCACTCTTGAACAGGTTGTATTTTAAGCTGTGGAAGGTGTAAGTGGTGCTTTTGGATAATTCTGTATGTCAGCTTTGAAGGCAGTTTTGGGTGAACAATATTCCTGGAAATTTAAGGAACAGGTGTTTACTTCAGGAGATGGTGATGAAGATTGAAATAGCACTACTTGTGTCACAAAACTATCTCCCCTTCAGAAGAGAATGATAATTGTAAAAACGTTCTTGGACATCCAGAAGGTGATTTGGGACACTTGCCTCTTTAGCCCGCCTCTCTCCGGAAGAACCTTTAATTTGTCTTTCAGTGAATAGGGCACAGTGTTTGCACTGGCTTTGGATAGGAGTGCAGGGGTATCCTTTTCTTCTTTTCTTTGCAAAGAGCAGGTGGAAGATGACAAGTAAATGATGACATTATTACGCTTGCACTTTAATAGTTTCCAAGGAACTTGCAAGTAAGCGAAGGCAACACATGAAATATTAACAGTTTCTCTTTGCTCTTATACAAAAGGTTGAAAGCTTCCAGTGTTGGAGTTCAGGGTACATGAAGCATATGGAAATAACACCTGCAGCTTTGCCTGAAGGGCTAACACTGACCTTTTTTGAGTGATAAATAAGGTTTGTTTGTTTGGTTTTTTTTCCCCTTATCTCAATTGGAAAAAAGAGATCTGGTTTCCACACACAAGATTCAGTCCCTTTGTCTATAGCAGACTTCCTTCTAGATTCCTAACTTCTCTCCTTTATAGCTGCCCCCCTTGTTTGAGGGAAAAATTAGTTTTTGAAGCAAAGTATTTCCCTTGTGCATCCTTTATCACTGCCCCAATTTATAGAAGGACCACGCATTAAAGCAGTTTTCTATAAATGAATGGAAGAAAATAAACATTAAAACATCTGTACTTTTACAGCTGGTTATTTCCAGAAGGAAACTACCTTTCAGTATAATGCTGTGGGTCTGTAAGGAGGAGGAATGCCCACTTTTCTCCACAGATGTTATGTGCCTGTATCTTGGCGCTGTAGCCCCTGAGCTGTCAGTGGTGAGTTAGGCCAAGGAGCCCTTTGTCCTGGCTTCTTGTTGCTGCTGTGTTTGCCTGGAACACAACGAAGCCTGGGAGAATGACTGGTCTGTCATGCTACTTTCTCACCAGGTAACTAGAAAACTACTCAGGACTTTCCCTGGGAGCTGGAGACAGGTGACCTTTTGTAGAAGAATCCAGTGCAAGTGTCCTTGAGCTGACTAGAGGGCCTGGAATTGAGAGGTGATGTTTACTGTCTCATCTGTCCAAGTTCAGGTGTGTACTGGGTATCACATGAGATAGATGCTACTGTTGCTCCATCCATCCACGCATCCATCCATCCTTTGTAATCCTGCGATGGGATGTCAGAAGGGTTGCTCTTGAGTGGTGTGATCAGGGCTTGCTGACTCCCTGCTGTCCTTGTCCAAGTATAGCGGGAGATCCTTTGGTACTTAGAGCTGCCCTTGCTGGTACTGATGCAGAAAGTTTTGGTTAAATATGGGTGTGAGGTCCCAGGAGGTGAGTAGCTGCAGCCAGAGTCTGCTGGCTGGCTCTAGCAGGCAGTTCTGTGTGTGAGCAGGTTTCTTCTGTGGGCTGAAATTCCCTGCCTGTTTTAAGCAGCACTTAAAACACTCATGCCTGTGGAAGGGGACAGACAGTACTGGAATATCTGCATTTACTGCTGAAGTCTGGATTTCTCCTATAGAATTTTACTTGTAAATACTGGATGTATATTATTTGTTCCTTTTTATCTGAGAATTTAACATGAAGCTGTTATTTTTTGAAAAATGTCTTATCCACACAATAATATATCCAGGTCTGATAGTGCATTATTGACAGAGATAAATCTGACTGTCCAGTTCTTGGTACCCCCATCTCTTGGCATAAGTAATGCCCTCTAGGGGATTCAGCCACACGCCTATCCCCCATGCTCTGGTGGGTTAAAGGAGATAATTGTGAAAATGTAACATTTGGAGGGGTAAGTAAGGGTTAGTCAGAATAGGACGAAGAAGAGATGGTCAGACAGTAAGTACATTGAGTCAGTGCAGTATAGGAGAGAAGGGTCAGGAGAGAAGCAGTGACACAGAAGCACTCTGTATCTGTGCAACTTGGCTTTGTGTGCCTTGTGTTTTTCCTGTGCTGGAGAGCAGAGCAGTGACAGTGGCCAGCACCAGTCAGTGAGCTGCTGCTGGTGGATATGTCAGGGATACTGTTATAGCCAGGAGTTGCAGAGCTCTGCAGATATCCCTCAGCACTTCAGATGTCAGCAGTTCTGGCATTTTATAATCCCACCTCCTTTATTAATCTCTGCTGCCAGTGATTGATTTTCTTTTCCAGTGTGCATGTGTGTGCTCTCTAGTAATGCTCTGTCACGCCTGTCCTGCCATCCAGAGCTGCACAGCCCTGCAGATGACATTTGCAAAGTGTCAACGATCCGCAGGTTGGTAAGACCAGTCTGCTCTGCTGAGTGTGGCTCTCAGCACTAAAACATCACTGCTGGAGCTTGCCCTGGAAGCGTGGCCTCAGAGGGGCTCCTTGAGCCCTGATAAAAGATAAGCCAAAAGAGAGGAATGATCTGTAGAGTATTTCTAACAGGTAGAATGTGAAGTCAAGAGAAACCAGCAGTGTTCTGCATAGTATGGGTGAACAGAAAGCAACTTTAAAATGACAATTAATTTCATTTTATTCATTTGTATGCTACAAAGGTCAAACCAGAAAGTTAAATTAAGTGTTTCAACAGGGGTGGGAAGAAGACACATTTTTATCAAAATTGAAATGTTTCGTGGTGACAGTTTCAGTTTTGGAAACAACTGCTATTTCTGATAATTATTTAGAAAACAAATCCATTTTAAAAGTGAGCAGAGTATGAAGCAATTAGGAAATAATTTAGCTTGCTTTCGCTTCTCATGAGTGAAAAAAATTAGTAGGCTCTGACAATTTAATGAAAAATATTTTCGTAGTTAAATTAAATGTTAATTTCATTCAGGATTTTTTTCTTCCTCCCTTGCCTTCTTGCCTCCTACTGAACTAAAGGTATTTGAAGGATCTGTCACGTAGTGCTGGCAAGTCCCTTCCAGCTGTGATTCCAGTACAGGTTTTCGGGACTGTGACTCCAGGGAACTTTGCTCCCTAAAGCTTTTGAACCCACCGGAATGAAACTGACTCTTTTCTTGATCTTTATGCAGACTAGTTCTTCTGCAGTTTTCTTCTGCAGTTAGGATTTGTTCTGGAGCCTGGAATTTTGTGTAGTTTGGAGAAGGAGTAGAAGAGGTGGTGTAGTTTAGCTGAGATGGATGTCTCCCTGCCTTGAGTTCCAGTTGGTTTCCCCAATTTCATGCAATAATGCATGAAGAAGAAGTAATTATTATGTCTGCTGGCTGGCACCAGAGGTTGATAAAAATTTCAGTTATATCACCATAATTTTATTCCTACAACCTGTAATTGTCCAGGTATGTGAATAATCCTCTGACAATACAGCAGTCGTTTCACATATACATTTTGTTGTCTGATTTGCCACCTAAAAACAAGATACCTTTGCTTATGAATTTTGATATCAATACTGAAGGTGAGAGAAGAAAAGCTTCCTTCATAAGTATTGGATGTGAACAATATCAGGCTCAATGCATCAGAATACTTGAGTGTGCTGAAGGATGAAGATGCCAAATCCCAGCTGCCATTCTCCTTGGTGACAGGCAGCAGGAGGAATGGATGCTGAGGGACATCTAACAAGCTGCAGTGCACGGTACAAGAGGAAGCACAGCAATAGTTACATGGAGGGTAGCTCTGGCTATGAAGTGTGAAAATGAGCTGGTGAACTTTTCCCATCCAAAGCTGCTGGGTTGAGTTTTTCCACTTTATTTTTTTTTTTTTTATTTTGACTGTCTTAAGAGACTCATTAAAAGGCAGGATAGGAGACAAGGAGGTGTAGGAGGAAGTGCTCAAAGCTGTGCTCTACCAGACCACAGAAGGACCCTTGAGCTCTAGCTTATCCCAGACTTGTGAGTGGTGGAGGGTGAGTGAGCTGGCTCCTTGTTGTTGTACCTTGATGTCCTGCCTTCCTGCCACCCCTTCTTGAATTCTCATGGAAAATCACAGAGGGATTTGCTTCCTGCCCTCCTGCTGTACTGCTGGGTGGTGGATGGAGAGGAGTGACCTGCTCCTGTCATCCCTCATGGTCTGCAGCTTTTACTGTGTTTGTGTCACAGGCTGAGGTGGGGCAGCAGCACCTGGGGGATGAGGGAGCTGTCCAGCTCCTGGAAGGTGTCCGGGCATCGGGAAGCTCAAGGAGTCCCTTCAACGAGCACTGCTGAGTTTTTGGGGCATTTTTAAGCCGAGAATTTATAGTTGGAGGTGGAGTTCAAGGCCTTACTGTTCGGAACTTTTATCACAGGAAGAAATTAGGAGAACTGGACTCTAAGATCAGGACAGTCTGGCCTTTCCTGAGAAGGGGTGCTGCTTGCACAGATTTCTGGTATGAGAAGTGGGGTCCTTCCAGGAAAAGAAATCTTTTGTGTCTGATCCTCCCGGTTGATTCAGTTTTGGTCTGTGTATAAAGGGCCAGCTAGAACCTGTCTGTGGTACTGAGAGTTTCTCCACTTGCTGGTTACTATTTACATTTTCTTACCACCAAAGGCAAGTGCTTCAAGAAAGCCCTGTGACTGCTGTATCTGTGTCTGCTGAGCTAATATTGAAGATTCATCATTCCCTCCTTCCATCCCTTTTTGTTTATATCTAAATATTTTTCTGGGTGCAGAAGGATTTTGTCATTGTTATTAAGCAATGGATATAATCTTAATTCAGAGTCATGTCCTGAGGTGTTTTCTTTGCATAATTAGAAGTTCTCTGAGCTATGAATGCGTGGCTGTTTCTCTGTGGATATTAGCAAATTGTGTGTGGTGAAGATTGGAGGGTGGAAGAGGCTGAGCATTGAGTGAGTCTGGTTGTCTTGTTGGCAATGAGCAAATAGAATCAGAATGTCTTTATTAAAGTGAGAGCAACCTCACCTTGCCATTTTTTGCAGTCTGTCATGCCAGATTTAACTGCCATATTCTTTTCTCCTTTCCACCTTTTCAAAGCTTCATTTTCTTGCATTGCTAGCAGGGAAATGAGCAGCACAAGCCCCCATGTGCCCCAGCAGCATGTTCATGGTGAAAGGGTGATGGTTTATTCCCCTTATGAAAATTACACAAATCTAGAAGCTTCTTGATTAGGATCTGTCCATGTGCTAAGGCTGGCCTAGACTGGGACATGCTTCTGCTTGTATCCTGGCTGCAGTGTGTTACTCTGAGTGTTTTTTCTGGCTTTGTGGTTGCACAGCCCTTTGGTCATCTCACAGTGGGCTTTCACCCTTCCACTGTACCAGTGGGTCAAGAATGGACATCTCTGTTTTACCAGGAACCAGGTTATGTTTAGTGACTCTTTGGGCTCAGACTGAGAGTTTGGTCTGGAACTGAAAACTGGTCTCTGAAAAAGAGCAGGCTGAGAGTCATTCATTAATTTCCTCATATTCATGTCTAAACCTGCTTGAAAATACCTTTCAATGTCTCTATTTCCCTAGTTAAAAATACTGTAGCCTGACTCCTGCCTAAGCCTCCTATCTCTCTGCAGGTGTCCAAAACTACCTGTTACGTGTCATCACCACTGTGTGATAGATGAGGAGACTCTGAGAAAAATGTTTTGTGTCATACTGATATTTGCACAGATCAGTGAAAAATCAGAAGTGGGGTGAGCTGTCAGGTTTCCTGAACTTAAAGCTATGGAAAAGAGCATCTAGGGCAAATTTTCTTGAAACTCCCCTAGGTAAACATCTCTAGCATTCTCTTAGGTTCTTCTAAATGCATGTGTTTTGTTGCAGGGACAATTGTGTCAGTAATACACCAGCTCTTTGCATGAGGACATTTCCATGACGTCTGACTGAAGGGGTTTGGCACTGACCATTTTTCCTTGGTCGCTGCTTTAAGCTTGAGGGAACAACAAAGAGCATCCTTGGGCTTGTCCTCTTAGCTGTGTTGCAACCTGTCCTCTGCTTTCTCTGCAGCTGGAAGCAGACTTTCCCCAACAGCGTATTTTTCGCTAATTAACATGATACCAGGACAGCACAGGGTCCCCTCATTGAGGAAAACCAGCTGATTTCATATGACAGCTGTCTAATGTAGCCTGAACTGATTTTGTGTCCATGAAGAAGGTGTTAGCAAGGGTTGTTTGACTCCCTTGCTGCACTGTGCAAGCACTCCACAAATGAGCAGTCCTTAGCAGCCTTGCAGGGCAGAGCAAGTATTTCAAAATTTACCAGTATCTTGGCAAATTGAACTAGGAAAGCTGTGCCAGATTTTATCTCTTTTACAGGTACATGAGAGAGAGATATGTACAGTCTTGGCTGAACTGCACTAGAGCTCAAGGCTGGCAATGAGCGAGGACAGAAGGTCCTGGGTGAGGAGCACTGACTGAGCTGTGTCAGGAGCCCACCCAGAGAACAGCAGAGGGCAACACACAGCTTCAGGAGGGAGGGGACGCTTCTGCTGTGCCTGTCTTTTGGCACTGTTATTACTTTTCCAATGTATTAAATTATTTACTCAACTACTTTTTTCCCCCCCCCTTTTTTTTTTAAGAACAAATTAATTGCTTAATTTCCCTTTGCCTAGCTCTTCTGTTGCATTGGGGCACAGCAGGGAAGCTGGAAATGCCTGTCTATTGGCTATTCCTAGGGAATTAAGGACCTGAACAGCAGCTAATCAGTGTTTTAGCTGTAGTTTTCAATATTCTCTCAGTGTTAATGTTGATAATAGATAGTTGGCCCAATTAAAAGAAAAAATTATCAAAGCGTGTTTGAAGTGCCCTTAGGTAATTCTGCATGTGTTTGTTGGAGAGCAGCTAGGAAAACAAAATTTGACCTTCTGCAGAACAAAATCATGTTACAGGGAAGGATGGAGACAGTGGGAGAGTAGCAAGTAAAAGTTGATGTTAATAAGTTGTGGCAGAGAGTTGGCTGTACTGGATCATTTTACCTGTTAAATGCACTCTCCTGCTTATGTCCCTGAGTAATAAATAGGTGTTATGTTTGAGTCATATAATCCTCTATGGTAGTTCTTCAGTGATATCCAGAGGCAAAGAAGTAGATATTTTCTGACCCTGAAGGAACTTAACTAGCATTCTGAAGCATGGGATTTGATTGCTGTTTGTCTTAGCTCCTGCAATTATTGACAGTAAAATTATCCAGCTCTTTTGAAAGTGTAGACTTGTTCTGAATATACTGACCATTTAATGGGGTCAGTTTTCATTGATGTGTGAGGTATGTTTGCTGCAGTTACATGAGCAAAACTGGCTGATTGCTTATGACAGAAGACCATCAGATGAAAACATTTGCTCAAAACCATTTGCTCGTGCACTTGGCGTGGTGTGTGCTGTGATACTGACTTGCCTACGAATGGTGAAATTGCTTTGTAAAATCAAGCCCTCCCAATTTAGCATAGAAGTACGGATATCAAAGTTGAGAAGTTCCTGCTTTGATTCTGTGTCTTAAACTGGGTTAAGGCTAATTATTTTCTAAGATGGTGCAGAGGAACTGCTAGGTTAAAATGGGAGAAAGTCGTAATTAGGAGAGGAAGACTTCCATTTTAAAGTTTACAGCAACTTTGAATGCTGAAGATTTCCTCTTTTGGATCCATTATCTAGACTGTGGTTTAGAGCACGTCTTTGCTATGGTCTTAACCCACAAATATCTACCTGAAATCCTGTATATTATGAGGAACCCTGTGCTTACTGTGTGTATCCTGTGGAACTTACTTGTTACCTTTTTAAATTCCAAATAAAAGGACTGTGTTACTTGGCTGGCCTTAATATCACTTCAGCAGGCATGAAATGTGCCACAGTTCTTAGCAGAGAGTTCTTGGTACTGGTCAGGCTTCAACATGGACAATTGTTTGTGAATCTGAAAAAGGAAGGCTCAGTTGGATGGCATGGTCATCTTTGCTCTATGAAGCTTCTAGACTGCAAAGATTTGTAAAACTGCACCTTTCCACCTCAAAAGAAAGAGAAACAGGAGACAAAGAGATTCCTGATCTTTAAGTTGGCGTACAAGGTTAAATACAGTGTCAAATTGTCTACAGTGGTAATTTTGAGTTTGCTGAAGTCTGTGAAGTCTGTGCTGTTGGGGTGCTTTTGGAGTTTAACACCAGTACCAGGTATCAGAACAACCTGCTTGTCTGCTCAGAATTCTTATAAATGTAAGAGCTGATCAGTCTGAGTGCATTATTTGGGTAGGAACTGCAATACAAGTGATAAAGAGGAGGGATCAACTTCTTATTGGGTTTCAGGACTGGTTTCATTAAGGAGAGATAAAAAGGATTATCCTCTAAAACCTGGTTTTGCCAAGACTTCCTCTGTACCTCAGAGCAAGACACTAGGCTCACACCTTCAAGGGGAAGATTTAGGTGCCTGATGCCAGCTTAATTTCAGTGGCTGCCAAGTGCTTGAATAGGAGTTGAAACAGTGTGAATCTGGTGTCTCAGGCCCCAGGAATGTTGCTTAGCGTAAAGCAGGGGTGGCTTGAAAAAGAAGCTGCAATTATTTGTGAAAACACCTTTGTTGAACAAAATGATTCTAGAATAAGTTTTTTGTCCTTTGGGGTGTTGCCACGCTTATTTAAGATTGAGTTCTGTGCACTGGCTTTCTCTTGTGGAGTCTGGGTTCTCTCATAAGCTTCTTAAAAGTTCAAAGGCTCTCAACTTGTAAAATAGAGATTGTCCAAATTTTTTTTCAGGTTGTAGGATCTTCTGGGGACAGTGTTTGGCAATGTTCTTAAAAAAAAGACATGACAATCTAGAAGTTTTATCTTATCTGGGTCTTGAAGTGCTATTTTTGTGTGAGTAATTGCTTACCAAGATACAGCCCAGAATCCATGCTCTTGTGCTGAGTTACTTAGCTTTGATCATACACGGGGGGCCAATTACTGCAAAGCACTGTCCTCCACTCCCTATTGCTGTGTTCTGGAGCATCAGGCTATATGCTTGGTGTAGGCAAATCCAGCACTCAGAAGAAATAAATGAAATGGCCTGATACTGTGAGGGTCTTTAAACTTAATATCCAAAAGGGAGTTGAAAGTCCAAGTCTCTGAACACCCTTTGTAGCTAACTTTCTAGATCTTCTGCTCCCTAGCAAAAGTGCTGCAGATTGAACTGCCAGGACCAGCAAGTATTTTTCTTTGCATTGGCTTCTCTGGGGAGAATGGCTTGCTGGACTCTATTAAAGCTGGCACTGGAGACTCGAGAGCAGCTGAGGTTTGCAGGTCTTGGATTCTGAGCTGTCTTCAGAGGTAGCATTATTGTTTAGGGTATAGAACATTAAAATGCGCAGTGAAGATGTAGTGCTGCTGGACAATTCTGAGCTGCAGCTGATGTATTGGCTGTTAGTAGATGCTTACTCTGCTAGCAGAGTGCTTGAGGCCATGTTTTGTGGCATTGCGACAAAAATTTGTGAGCATTATTAATGGAAAAAGTTCCTGGGGAGAGGAGTGAACAAATGCCTTCTGCAGAGAACGGGGGAACACTCAGCACCTGCTTGGCAGCTTGCAGAGTTGGATCCTAGATTCAGAGGACACTCTGCTCAGAAAATATTCTCCTGTTAGTAAACAAAAAAGATGATTTGAAAATTCATGGCACGGAAAATACATCTTTCACCTTAAACAGGAGGCCTGGCACAGCCTGTGCTGGCAGCTGGCACCAGAAAGGGCTGGTAGAATTAACTACAATGGGTGCATCTGAGAAGCTGAATGGCTTGATGATTTGAAGATGTGTGTTGATGAGGTACTGAAGGATGTGGGGTGAAACCAAGAGAGTCCAAAAACCTGGCAACTGTATTGAAGAAGAATTCAGATTTTTTCTTATCCAGTGGGATGCAAGAGATGTGAGTTCAGGTCCTGGCTTGGCTGCTGACTTCCCACGTGATTTCAGGGCAGGAATTCAAAAGGGACTTGGCATTTACAGAAGCGTAGCAGGATGCAATTTCAGTCCTCTCAGGTTCTATCTTGTGGGTTTCTGAATACCTCACCTCCTCACTCTGAACCAGGAATGAACATACTTCTTGGGATACAGGGAAATGTTGAGAACAAGGGTATTTATATATAGGAGGAATCCAGATATAATGATGACAAAAAGTCATGAAATACCAAATCAGTGTTCTTGGACAGATCAGGCATTCCTCCTTCAGTCAGAGTAGGAATAACTGGTGTTTAAATTATTGGATACCAACTTGCCAGGAGGCAGATGTGAAACAGATATGCCATACACATCTAGCTTAAGCAGTTACTTATCTGCACAAGTAGGTCCAATTCTGCACTAATAAACTCTACAGAAGGCAACTCTCAGTTACTGTTCTTCTGGTCTTTAAATATTTGTCATAGCATCTGGAATGGGTCAAGTTTTTAGGACATTGTGTTAACATTTGGTGTTTTTCATGTTGTCATCTCTTTCATTTCAATGGTTTGAAACCACTTAATAATTGAAAAACCCTTTGAATTTTTTTTCCTTTTTTCAACTCCATGCTTTGTCTCACATTTTGTCTACCACCACCCCACCAGTGCCCTTCTGTTGAGAAACCTGTGTAGAATCATCTGTGTTGAGACACGGCATGAAAATACTCTGTGGATGTCTCCATGGCCTGATGACTCTGGACTGGGAGAGCTCTTTAGGTCAGCTCTTAAAATGATGTATTAGAGCATTCTAGAAAAACCCCAAACCAGTCCAAACCCCAAACCCACTCCTGCAGTATGACCTGTATAATTTATTGGTGGCCCCATATTTGAGAAAGTTATTGTTCACCTTGGTGGTACAGAAATAATATCCTGAAGATTATTCTCTTTAAAGGCTGCAGATATTAGAGTTTCTTTTGGAGATCTGGTGACTTAGAGATGAGCTCCTATTACAACAGGCACAAGAAAAGACAGGTGTTTATTCTGTTATCTTTCCACTGAACCCAAAGACAAATTTAGTCTGGGATAATAGATTTAGGTGTGCATTTTGTCTGCTTTGTATAATACCTCTCCTTGTCCCAGATGGTGTTTAAAGTAGTCCTTTGGCTCATCTCAGATCTGATTATAATAGTTTTTAATTATTGATCAAGTAATTATTATCATAGAGTAATTTGCTTGGGTGTTTTTGTAGCCCATCTCTTCAAGGTAGCTGAGTTTCTGTTTCTTCTGTGTTGAAAGAAGTAAGAACTTATTCCATCCAGCTTCATAAACAGCTCTCTCTGGGTTGGAAAACAGTGAGTGTTACATACCCCCACCAGTGAACAGCCATCCATAGTTGTCTGGAGAGCCCAGAAAAAATTTCAGCTGTTTGCATTTTGATTAGATCTAGTCAAACTTCCCATTTTGAGGATGGGAACCCTATCTACAGAGTCAAACAGCCTCATTTACTATCTTTGTGACTCAGTTCTCCTCCATTAACTAGAAGGGCAAAGGTATCTAAAGACTGTGCTGAGGCTCTCTTAAGAACAGCTGATACCTTTTTCTGGCAGGATTTATTGTTCCAGTAAATGGGATGAAACTGATGTTGCAGACAAACAAAAGCATGCTTGCTGCAGGCTGTGGCTGTTGGAGTTTTTGCAGGGGGTCATACAAAGAGTGTAGTTTCCAGAGGTGTTCTGTTTCACCCCTGCTGACCTGCTGCCACATTGAATCAGTGCTGCTGTTCCGTGGGCATGACACTCTGCTTTATGGTGGTCACTGGAAGGCAAAAATGTAAACAATCATAAGCCCTATACTGTTATAATCCATGTATTAAAACCATGCTGAGGACCACTTTATAGTTCTCGCCACAGCAGAATCAAGGCCTCTAATTCTCCCTTGGAGCAGAAGTAAACAACTTTAGGCCTCATGAGCATTAAATGTCTTTTGGACAGATGAGCTAATTTTTGTTGTGGCAGAGCAGTGCGTGACCCAGTTTCAAGGGATGTAAATTGTTCATGTCTCCTGGCACTACTGAATAATGCAGAGTTGGACCTCTTCTTGGGCTGGCTTTCTGGTATTAATGAGCCCCATTTGTTTTTTTCCTGAGTGGGAATGGAATGAGAACACATGCCTTAATTGTGCCTAGGTGTGAAAGATGCTACCTTGTTCTTTTAAGACCATGAAAGAAGTACACCCCTTCCACTCTTCTTACTGAAGACACCAAGCAGGATCCAGCATGGAAACTTGTTGAGATTTGGAAGTCAGTTCTGGACAAGTGACTCCTATGGCACAGATCTTCCACAGCAATCTTTCCTCTGGGAGTGGGTGCATAGATGGTTTTACCAGAGATATGGGGGTGGAAAAAATGGCTGGGGCAGTGCCTCCTGCTCGTTGTGGATAAAAGGATCTGGGTCTATATAAGAGCACCTAATTTAGGATGTTGAAGTGTGGTGTGGCACAGCATTGATAAGAGGAAGCTTGTCCAGAGCTTACAGCCTTAGGGTTAAGATTTTTTCTCTGAGAGTTTCAGGGAAAATAAGCCTCTGTTTTGCTTAATATTAGCCTCTCTTCTGGTTGCCAGCAGTGAGGGCCGCGAAGTCAGGAGAGAGCATCCTCCATTCTCGCTGTGCATTTTATACATTTTTATGCATTTTGTAGTAAAGACAAATTGAGCAGTCTTCTGCCCCAGGCCCTGTTTCTGGGTGGCAGAGAGCTGTGTCATTTCCATGGTAACAGTAAATTTGGGCTTGCAATTCTTTTGGTAATGCGGAATTACCAATTGCTTGTTCCTTCAGATCAGCAAACTTTAGAAAACTGGCTGGCACAGATCTTTCGTAACCTCCTGTAAGTCTCTTTGGTTTTGTTTTGCTGAAGTAGTACTGGCTTATATGAGTTGTCAGGTGACTGTATATGGGAAGAAAGGTTTGCTGGAGCAGCTGTTATGTTTACATGTGTATGTGAAACTCCAGTATTGCCACCCTTGAGGAATAAAATGGTTGAGAGTCCTAACCTTACCAACTCAGGAGTGGGTCTTGCATTTAGACAGCTCTTTTTGCACTTGAAATGTTTATTGGGAAATTCTGTATTCATCTACCTCTTCCCTGGGCACACACACACCCACCCACGCTTGACCTAGACAAGAGCATGTTCAGGAACAGCAAGTTCCTTCCATGAAAAGGAAAAATGAACAGTCCAACACCTGTGGGTCACCTTATTGTTAGGATACTGAATTATTTAACTCCATGAATGTCATTAACGTATCGTTGACCACAGCAGAGTTTGACAGGTGTATTAACTTCATTCTGTTTGCTTGTAAGAGAACAGATGGGGGTTGGTCAGCTTCATATGGCCGGATGAAAGGCCTCAGAAACTCAGTAAGATATGAAACATTAAAGAGAATTGCACATTAAGGTAGAGTTCAGGCTGAGTTTTCTTACAAGTAGAAGTAATAAAGTATACTTTTATTGTTTTAATGACCATGGCATGGCTTGAATTGCAAAGGTCACTCTGAGATCTAGAGGAAGAAAGAAAAGGGTATGATCAAGGGAACAACTCTTTTTATCTTCTTTGCCATTATCTACAACCAAGGTTACATTCTTCTTGTGCCAAATGGTTACATTACAAGGCATGTCTGCAGTGTGATTTAGCTGTATTACTTTGTACATACCTATGATTTTGTTTGTGAGACAGTTAAATGTGTGCTAAAAGATGTGGTTTTCAGGGTGGGGAGTGTCCACAGTTCTAGGAGGGCATCTAACAGATCTGGTGTGGACTCTTCCATGCATGAAGAGACTTTGTGTGCTCTGGTTCAGGGAAGCAGCATCTCTCCTTGCTGTTGTTTAGAAGGATTAGGAGCCAGTATTCTTTCCATAATGGTTGCATCCTATTTGTGGTGTCATGAATACCTGCAACTATCCTTGGTGTCCTCCTGCTTTAGAACTGCTTAGAGCTCTTTTCTGACCATTGCAGCCCGGAGTTTTGGGTTCCTTGGCATGCAGGATAACATTTCACCTGTCTTTAACAGGTTGAAGTACTAGAAAAGGAAGTGAGGTGATATCCAGTGCTGCATGTAGATCCAGGGCTTTTGGGGATATTCTGCAGGATCTGAGTTACATCTTTAAAGTCATCCTTGGCTATGTGGTTGAAGAACAGCTGGAAATTTGACTTTTCTATTTTTTCACCAGCTCCCATGGCCCTTAGTGTGTTAATAGCTGGAGCAATTCTCTTTTGGCATAGAGGGTGTGAACTGCTGTCATTAGAGCAGGTTAGGAATTTGCTGGTGAGCTTTGTGTTCAATGCTATTTCCAGTGCCTGGTCTGTTCATTCCTTTTGGGTTTTCAATCTACCTGTCAGCTCCTTATTCATTATTTGTAGCTTTCTGTTCTCCAAATGTTGACCTTTTCTAAAAGAGGAGTGTAGGAAGAGAGCTGGCTTTCCTAAGAAGTGAGTTGTGCAAAGAGAAGTAAAATACAGTAAGGAAGGAAGGAAGGAAGAGAGAGAAAGAAAGAGAGTGTGTGGGGAGGAAGGGCAGAAATCCATTTTTGATCATTGTAGTGGGAGAAGTCAGGAAGCAATGCTGCAAGCCTGGATTAAGTGAGAAACCAGCCCATATTGTGTTTACAGACGGCAAATACTAAGGTTATTACATTAGTTAAACTGGCAAGAGAGCTGCCCTTGTTATTAATCTAATATTGCAGTGGCTGGAATTCAGGTAATTGTGCCTGGGGCAGACACTTCTAGAAGTTCATGCCTGACTAATACTTTTGGGGGACAAAACCTGACAAGAAATGAATTACCTTAGATACAACGTTCACTTAATAGTCAAGGTCCTCTACATCCATCATTTGACACAAAGCTTGTGTTCCTGAATCTATGTGCTTGAGCTCTTTCTCATTTTATGTGCATTTTTATTCACTTGCCCACATACACAAATATACATCTTCCTAGCCTTTATGATTATACAGAAAATGTCAGAATGGGAACTGAAGCATTAGCTGTCTCCCCAGGAGTTTAGGCAACCAGAATGAATAATTTTGAGAGGTTTGAACAAGCTTGTTCATTAAGTGAGATGTTAACCCTGAAATTTGCAGCTGACCAATTAAGCACCCATAATGACTCACAAGTGACAGTTTTAGCAAAAACACCCAGATAATTTGTTAAGTCATGAACTCATCCTGTTGGAAGCCCTGTGTAGCACAGGATAGAAATACTTGGCTACTTCTTGCTCATCTATACATGTAGCTTTAGTACAGCAAATGCAGAATAGTTAGGGAAAGATAAAGCACATACAGAACATTCCGTGAATACAAATTGTGATGATTATTCATGGTCTCAGTTTGCCTAGTGAGATGGGATATGGATTAAATGGATAATATGTGGCAGAATCCAGGACTTTTTTCACAGTGTTGGTCTATCTTCCTTTAGGATATAAAATAATGTATTGCATGGAAACCTCTGCTCTGAATTGTCCATCTGTGGATAGACTTGCCTTGATTACATGTGTGTGGTTGTTTGAAGGTGAAAAAGCCTTGTCCCAGTCCCTGTTCCCCACCTCTGTTGTAGTTAACACTGGACCAGAACAATAAATGTCTAACTCTGGCCTAGCTGCACTAGAAGGATTTGCTGTCATGTGGTCTGTTGATGGAAGGTTTTGTGGCTTCATACACAAAGTGAAATGTTAGTGGGTGAGTACCACCTCTTGTGGTGGGGTAAACTCTTGCCTGATGTATGACAACCTCATGGTACCATCCAAGGCCAGTCAGAGATACCTTCCTGATGCCGCCTATGTCCACATTAAGGCAAAAGCTGGCAAATTCCTCTTTTGTGGGACTGGAAGGTGTAACCGAACACTGAGAATGGAAGAGGCATCAAGATTGTTTTAACTGCCAGGAAGAAAGTATAGCTCTGAATCTGTAATAAAACTGAAGGTCTGGTGCAGATCATGTGAGTTAGGGAGAGCAGAAGCAACCATGAACTTGGATGGCTGTGAGTCAAATTTATTGGTAATCCTTTTCTTATTCTAGGCACGCTTTTAAGCAACTGACCCAAGACATCAGGTACCTTGGACACAGCTGATCATTTTAGCCAAGGAAGTAACCCTCTAAATCTGTTGTGATGGAATGTATTTATCCTTTTGTACAGGGATGGAGAGGATTTACTCTGGTGGAGTGCTGTAAGTAGCAGTTTGAAAGAGAAGTTTTCTTTTTCCTCTCTGTTTGGAGGCAAAAGGGAATGGCACATTTAAATGAAGGTTGACAACCCATTAGCCAAGTCCATTATATCAAAAAGGTAGGACAGAGCAGTCCAGGAGAAAAGGCTGAATCTAGGCTTTATGTCAAAGCTTTGAACAGAGATAAACAGTAAAGAGAATCAGAACCCTGGAAAGATGCAGTTTATCTCTTCTATTGCAAACACATCTGGTTGAGCAAGGGTGGCCAAAGACACTGTCACCTTGCATTCCTGGCCCCTGGTAGTCAGAAGTTTGTCCTGATTATCAGTAGGACAGGATGACACCAAGTCTTGGTGCAGAGGGCTGAAGAATTTGTTTTCACCCCCAAAACTTGCAGTACAAGCAATATTTGTTCTTTCATTGCTAATAGAAACCTGACCGGTGAAGCTGATGTATTAAATATATCACAGGCTGGACTCAGCTTTGGTCAAGGAGGACCCATTTTCTGCTGAAATTAATTAATTAAAATCAAGGTAAAATTAAATTATCTGGAAGCAGTCAGAGCAATTAGTTCAGCAACTCATGCTTTCTTTGGTTTGCTGGAAGGCACAGATTGTACATGTGTGTGTGAAATAGGTTCATGTAATACCTGGCACTGATGTGGTGCAGGAGATGAACTTTTCCCTTACTCCCTTGCCTACAACAAAACTGTGGGTCACACCTGCACCTTCTTTTCAGCTGTAATTGCACAACCACAGGCAACCACTCGCTGTGCCAGGGCCTGGGAAGAAATTAGTTAAAAAGCAACAGCAGCAGCTGCCATTTCCTGTTACCTGTCACTAGCAAAAAATACCAACACAAAGATATCTGCTATGTTTCTAGGTAGTTTATGGCAGTACAGTGTTCCTCCTAGCTTTTCTCTTTGTGTCTTCTCATTCACTTCGGAAGTCATAAATGGGATATTAATTTTTGCTCAAGAAATGGTAAAAAGGGAGAATGAGGGGCTGGTTGTTACCTGAAGAACTTTGCATCCTAGGTTTAATAGAAACAGCACCAGCTGGGAAAATACATGGACAATAACGTCACAGTTAATGCTTAGCAGGTCAAATCCAGGGGTTTACTCGTGCATGCAACCCTTTCTGTTGTAAGGTATTTCATGGACATCATGGTAAAGAACAGGTGTAGAAGAAACTAGAAAGAATATATTTCGTGGGAGCTCATGGGGCTTTCTTTAAAATATAGAAGTGTTACTAAGGCAAAGGGTTCCTGCACCTAATGTGTGAGCAGAGGTAACAGATGGTCAAGGACAGGTGATAGAGAAGACAAGAAATAAGAAAAAACCAAATCTTGTGGTTGGTTATGTAAGTTAGGAAGAAGCAGGGAGGAGTTGAAGGAAGTGAGGCGTAACTAGAAAGGAGTTGTGAAAAGACAGGTAGGACCCCAGGGTAGGGAAGCCTGAAGAGAGCACGAGTGTGGGAGCAGCAGATGTAGAGAATAAGGAAAAACAGGCATTATGGCCAAGTAATGGTGGGCAAAAGAGCTCAGTGTGCCCACAGGGCATCTGCAGGACTCCCCACAGCCTGGCACTGCTGTTGCAAAGTACCTGTTGCCATTCTGAAAGCATGCTCTTGCTCTCAGCAGCTTTTGGGGGAACTCACACAGCTAAATGTGGTATGATTTATCCCTTTCCATAGTATGAGGCAAAGAAATGTGTAAAGACGCAGGAAGATTTCAGATGAACTCCCTCTATTATAAGCCCTTTCTTAACAGCCAGGACACCAAATAAGTGCTGTGTATACACTGAATTTAATGCACACGTGCAGTCACCAACCTCAGGGTTTTGAGCAGCCTGATCTATTAGTAAATCTGTTCTGCATGCTCCATGCAGAGTCAGATGTTAAAAATGAGAACTTCAGTAACTGTTTTGTGTCCCCTATTTCACTGTGGCCTTTTGCTGCTCAGAGATTGCAATTTCCTTTTGCTTGAAGCTACATACGGTGAAAATTGGAGTTTATCCTCAGTGCTTTCAGATGTGATTGCCTTCTTTGTAGGTTAAAATTCAGCCAGCTGGTAAAGCAGGGGCTTTTGCTAAACCATCAACTATGCTATTACATGCCTTTGGGAAAGTTGCAGCACAGGGCAAAAGCGGAGAGTGAAAGAAGTATCCTATAGAATTACGCTCTTAAATATGTATTGAGAATCAGCTACAGTGATACAATTTTTCAGGCTTGTTACCACTACAGATTTATGTGATGCTATCTCCTAGTTTCATTATATATTTTATCAGAAGAAAAAACCCAACCAACAAACCCAAAACAGGCACCCCCCAAAAAATTCCATCAAACTAGCCCACATGCCACCAAAACCTGCATTGGAATTTTAACTTCATAAAAACTGGAAAAACATAGCTACAAACTTCCTTGGGATTCCTCTCTTATATTGCTTTCCTTTTTTTGTCCTTTTTAAGTCTACTAATATGGCTTTTTGTTTTCTTCTGAATAACCTTGTTTGGCAGAAACATAAAAACATGTATTCAAAAAAAACAATAAATACCATTATGCAGTTGTGTATGCCCTAGGATCTTCCACCAGATGGGTGTATATTTGTAATGCAATAACAAAACTATTCTATAATCCAATACCTTAAAAAGTCCCAATATGTACATGGAAATCAAAGCATAAGTCAAGAGTTCTTGTCTATGTCTCCTGTTGAAAGATTTCATCTTCTCTCTCTGTCTCTGTCCTGTGTATCCCTCTTGTGTGCCCTGGGTAACTGCAGCCTGGGGGTGAAAGAATGGACAGAGCATCCATGTGGAAAGGAGAAAAAAGCCAAGCCAGCTTTGGATGTTTGCTGCTGAAAGCAAGGTTTCTGTGGAAATGGAAGTAAGGGAGTGTCTCAGCTGATATGCATAGTTTGGGTTTCCCAGTGGACAGACATCCATGTGGTGGCGCCTACCACACCAGCACAGTTTGTAAAAATACATGGTGTCAGCAGAGAGGCTGGCCCTGGATGGTCATGCACAACTGATTTGTGCTCTTGCTCTTGGAGATGGGTCCCCCTGAGCCAAGGCTGATGCACACTGGCAGCGAGTGATGCATAGGCAACTTGCTCTGTGCTGCATATCTGTTGTGACAGAAAATAAATGACTTGTTCTCTAATCTTGTCAGGCTAATGCTTTCCGTGGGCACCAGAGAGAAGGGGGGATAAAAAAGGAGAACCACAATTAAAAAAATGTGGCCAGATATATGTCATTTCTGACATTGTCACAATAAGGTTAGTGTCTGAGCAGCTTAAGCTACCTAGAAATGAAAAGTCAGGTGCAGAAACTTGGGCTAAATTTATCATCCCAGTGATGGTAAGAACCAGAACCTGTCTAGCAAGTTACACTGTCTCCTTCCTTTATGGGGATAAATTAACTGCATTATAGGCCACATAAATTGCATTTATCCCACACAGATTTGTAAGGGCTTTGTATCAGGAAGAACCATCTTCTCTGCTAATGACCAAGTTGCTTTGATCCTTCCAGAGCTTGACACATTGAAGCATAATCCAGCTATTTCTTTTTTCTTTCTCCAGCATTGCCATATTGTCCTTGATTATTTTGTTTGCCCAGTGACTATGCTTTCCTCTTGCATCCTGTATTCTTGCTTCCTTTCTAAGTGAGGACAGAATGACAGTGGGTCTTGATGTGTGGCCTATTTGACAGGGGTTCTTTTAATCCCATAGCTGAAACACCTGCACTGTAACACTGAATTTGTTCACTAAAATATTTCTTGAGGACTGAAAAGGAGTCAGGTTGGTCTGGAAGAGGGAGAAGAGGAAGGTAAGACTAGACTGGGATCTCATTTGCTTGCACGTGAACCTGTGAATTTCTCTCTCTGCTGCTTCCTCTGCATTTTCTTTTGGGTCACTTAGACCAGCAGACTTTATTGTGTCATCTTTTACTTCAGAGACAAAGGTCAGACATTGGTCCAGCCTCACTGTACTTAAAAGGGGTATCAGAACCCTATTTAATACCCTGAATGCTAAGAAATAGGCTTCCTGATTTGAGGCTTGGGGGTCAGGCCCTTCTGCACTGCGTGTGTCGTGTATTTGACTCTCGTGTTCCTTAGGGCACTGTCTCATGGTAGATAATATTGAAATACTTGTTCTTGCCATGTTCTTAGGTCACAAACCCAGGCTGGATTTGATTCTCACTCATGCTGACTACTACTGTCTTGCTTCACACTCTCAGCTTTTACTAAACTGGTTCTGTTCTTTGTCCCACACCAGAGGGGTGTTCATCTTTTATTCTAAGGGAAGCCATTATCTCCTTCTGTATAGCAATCCTGACAACATTACCTTCTCTGCCCTGGCCAAAAATACAAATTTACTCCAGCTTTCCCCCTGCCCTAACTTGTTCTCACTCTTGTCAATCTCTCCTTCAGAAACTCAACTCCACAGTGCCCTGAGGATAGGTCTTGCAGAGTGTTTCCAGGAAGAAAATCCTCTGCTGCTTCAATGAGCAGGATTATATGTAGCCTGCAAGATACACAAAGTAATCCCTCCAGTGCACTCAGGGCAAGTAAGGCCTCAGCAGTAACTCTGTGGCCAGTCTAAGTTCACTTAAAGAAAGATAAAGATTATTTTAAGAGACTCTTCCAGAGAAAAATGAAGATACTCAAACACAAGGTAACCTGGCTTACAAGGAAAACTTGAATCAATGGGAATTGTTCAGCTAAAGAAGAGGAAATGGAAGAGGGATGATAAAATGAATGTAAAACACAGTTGTTTAAGGTAAATAGGGTTTGGTTTTTTTTTAACTTTTATCTGTGAAGCATTGGATGAGCAATCATATGCTTAAACTACAGCAAAATAGAGAAAGTTAGTTCATATGAAAAAGTTTATAGTGAATAAAGCCTGATATAGCTCCCTGGGAGGTGTCCTTGTATCAGAGATCATTAAAAACAGACCAGGCAAATGTCTCTTGAGAGTGATTCAGAGGAACTACATCCTGCCTGGGGAATGGAGGTTGGTTAGACAACATCTCCAGAGCTCACTAATTCAATTGTTCTACACTTCCAAACCTGAATGACCCTCCAGGTTTGTCATTTGTTGAAGCAGTGGCAGCAGCTTTTGGTTCTAGTTGCATCTCTCTGTGTCAATAAAATCTTGATTTGCAAAAATCATTGTGCAGCTTGACCTCTCCTTCAGTCCTGTTAAATAACAAGAACTCTGATACAACTGCATGCTGGCTTTTGAGACAGAAATACCATATAATTCTGTCAGATAAGCCCTGGTATCATTTTCATGGGTTTTCTTTGGGGAAAGGTATGAGTACTTTCTGATTGCTATACATATAGGTACAAGTTTTCAGTCTTTTCCAGGAATATAAGAAGCACTTCAAAACTGGGTCCCTCTAAGCCACTGTATCGAAAGCAAGTAATTGTATTTTTGCACTTTTCCCTGTAAAAAGTAATTTCTTTGGGATAACACTGCAGCTGTGGTGATTACATCTTTACTTCAGACTGTGGGTAGAATGATAAGATAAAGAAGTGTAAGTAGGCTGTGCAGGAGAAGCTGCAGTGAGGATTGGCCTAAGCTCTGAATGGCAGGGAGAGAAATGCAGACTGCTGTTGTGTTGGGGGTAGGAGGCAACAAGGCCTGTGTGGGGGGCAGAGGCAAGACTGAATTTCCAGCTGGAAGGAAAGCTGAGCTGTGTCAGCACAGAAAGGGCTGGGAGAGCAGTCAGGGACTTCAGCCTGACTGTAGACAGTCAGATGGGGCTCTGACTTCTGTCTTCCCAGTGGTGCATGCTTCTGTGTAGCACAGGGTAGTTCCTAGGTGTCCCCTGGATCTCCTGCTATTTCCACTTTGTTGGGAGAGTGGTACCCTAGTCCAGGCTTGAAGGTCAACTGATCTTACCACCTTGTAGCTGGGGCAAGTAAGAGGTACTTAACTTGTCTGAACAAGCTAAGCTTGTGACAGCTTGTGGCTGCTGCAGGTAACTTTCTAAGCTCCTTAACTCAGTTCTGCTCGGGTGTCTGTTGCCAAAGCTTACTCCTGACGTTCAAATGTAATGAAGCTGGAGCAGCGACAGTGCGCTGTGAAATTCTCCCTTCTTTGTCAGTTCTGGTCATTTTTGGCATACTGTGCCATCTCTCCTCCATCTAAGGCTGTAGTTCCACAATGCCCAGGTTGTGTTACTGCTCTCAGAAGTTGCTGTGAAGTCAGGCAGTCCCTGCTGCCCCAGTGCAGCTTTGTGCAGGATGGCAGTACTAGCTGGCAGCAGACTGGGGCTGCACCTCAGGTGCTCATTTAAAAGATGACTGGAGACAACTGTAAGAAATCAGATATGGGCAAGACAGAGGGACCTAAACATTCCTCTTCTAGTAACAACTTTTAGAAACTGCATTAACTTGTCAGTGCATGGTAGTTTTTTTTATACTTATATTTGAAGTGTCAGACTCCGCTTTTTTAGGTGTTACATTCCTTAGGAGGAGCCCCAGAATAATCTTAATTTGCGTACATCGTGATGACTTTTAAGTGCGCAGTGGCAAAGAAAGCCAGATCTGACTTTAAAGCAAACTCACCTTTTTCAGTCTGAACACAGAACTCTCTCCTGACATGGTGCCTACATTAGGCAGTCCCTTCTTGGGCTCTGTAAAGGCAAGGCATACAGACAAATCTGCGTGTTCTCCAGATTGCAGGACTTCCATAGAGGAGGTGGAGTTGCAATAGAGGAATGTGAAACCACTTCTGTGTCCTAAAGAGGCAGTTTGTTGTATCCACTGTGTTTTGACAGGTAAGTGCTATCTCAGCCAGTCCTAGATGTTGCCAGGAGACACTTCAGGCATTTATTAGGGGTGTAGGCTGCAGTTCAAAGCTGGCTATTGTTCATTTATTCTGCTGCTGTGGCAGATGGGCTTTGAGTCACTAAGACATTGCCAAGGTCTGTACTGTCTGTCCATAGATCTCCATAAGACATGGCTTGTATGACCATGAAGCTTGCAATGGTTGGACATCCATCTGACTACCTCCAAGGCTGGTTCTTGCCACATGATCCATGACTATTGCTCAGTCGATAGAGAAGAGTATTATGCCCTTGTAATGAACAAGATAGTTGTATTTAAGAATGCCCTGAGGTGATAGATCTTTTCCACACCTTAATCGAGCAGCAGGTGATCTTTACTTTCTAGGCATGATGCAAAAACCACTTGTGTAGCAGTAAAAGAATGATGGTCTTGTGGGTGGAAAGATTTTTGATTCACAGTCTGGCTAAGTTTGTTGTCTGGCAGATTGGGTGCCAATAAACTGGTGAAAATGTGGCCTTGAAATAGGTGAGGATGAGCCTTTTGTCTTACACACATCTCTCAGTGAATCATCCCTGCGCACAGATGTCCAGATACTCCTGCTTACTCAAAAAATGCACTCTGCAAAGCCTCATTTATTACACACCTTTAGCAGATTGAATTCCAGCAGCCTTTGAAAACTGTAGGATTGAATGTGATATGGGCCAGCAGGGAGAAGAGAGGTACATACTATATGTGATAAGAGATTGTGTTTCCAAGGGTTTCTTTTCCCCTGCTTTTTAACAATTTGTTTGTTTACAGGAAAACAAATTGAGTGATCTGAAAATAAATTTGCATCTGCTTGATGGAATGAGGAAACTGCTTTATTTATGTTTCCCAGATTAAGTTAAGTGAATGGGTTTTTTCGTTCACTTTGCTTTTTATTTTTTCAAAGACACATTCCTGTTTAAATTTGGGTGAACTTGGTTCTGAAATACAATTCTGAAATAGAAAATTCAAGCTCCATAAGAAACCATTGTGAAGGCCAGATAGCCTTATCAACTACTCTTTAGAGCTGACCTTATCAAACCTTTTGCAGCAGTCTGGCTCTCAGTCTTTCCAATTGGAGAGTTTATTAGGTTGGGCTGAAAGAGGGACCATTTCTGTACCAGACCTAGGAAGAACATCAGAACCTGTGGGTTTGGGGTACACTGCAGAATTTCTGCTGCATCTGACTTTGCAGAGGAAGTGCTCCCAGCATGACCTTGGCTGCTTTGGGTGGTACTGCTGGGATGGTGCTGCTCTGCCCTGTGGGGTTGCCATACGTGGAGAGGATATGTAGAGGTGGCCCCACATGGAGCTCTCTGGATTCTGACAGTCCATTTGCATCTGCCTAAAGCTGTGTTGTGACCCATTAGACTCTCTCCAGAAGGGGGTTTCCATAAACAGACTGTACATTTTGATTTCTCCTTTTTTTTCTTTTTATATGAGGAATAGCAGCAGCAAATTTTTTTTTTTTGTAGTGATGAACTATCTCAAGCAAGGTAGGAAGGTGTGTTACAGGATAGACACAGGGTCCTTTGGCTTTACTGCTGTGTGAGCTTCTTATATTGATCAATGGTGTTTCTATCTGAAGGGAGCAGAACTCAGCTGTAGAGTGATTTAGATTGGGTTTGCAGGAGGAGTCTCTGCAGATCTTTTGGTCCAGCTCCTGCCCATATCAGTTTCAAAGGCTGAAGCAGTGATGTTAGATAAAGCTGCTCAGAGCCTTGTCCAGTCAAGTTCTGAATTCCTCCAAGTACGGAAATACCCCAACCTCCCTGGGCCCTTGATTTAGTGGTGAATCAGCTGAATTGTGAAGGACTTCTCTTCTAATTTATATCTTGCTGGAAATTCCTTGGTGCAATTGCCTGCCAAGAAGGTTGGTCCTTGTTTGAAAGACTTGATATCCTTTTTTTGTGATGGTGACTCATAAGTCTGGGGAGATCATAGATAAGGAAAGTAAAATAATGCATCCCTGAGCTATTACTGTTCCTGAACAGGGCCAGCAGCTTTCAGTTTGAAGGCTGCGCGGAGAAAGTAAGATTAATTTTCTGCTCATCTCCCTGTTTCATTAAATCCCTGGTCTCAGCAACAGATTCATTTTGGACTATTTTCTGTTCTTGTTGCCATCTTTGTCACTGGAATGGGATATCAGCATGTTAATGCCTCATATAACCTGTGAATGATGGTAGAGCACAGTCGCTCTTTGACATTTTCAATGCCCTGTAATTTCATTATCTGGTCATTCTTCCCTTCCCCTGCAGTGTAGTGTGTCTGACATGGTGATTGCCACCTATAACGTCTTTTTCTGGTACTACTTCCAAAGATTTCCCTCTGTCATTATGGGTGCTTTGCCTTTCTTAAAAGGAAGGTAATTCTTCGGGTAAAAAAGAACTTTATCTTGCATCCTCAAACTATATTATTTTTCTTGTGGCAGAAATAATAAATTGCTGCTTCTTTGCAATTTTCATCCTGAAGGATTTTATAGAACCATGTCAGATACGTAAGCATCACTATTCACTGTAACATGGTCACTTTCCTGAGTGGAATAGGGGAGTACTGTGTTTAAAAAGTGTCTCCTCATTCAGCTATGGAGGAGAGAGATGTTGTATGTCTGACATGCTCTTGGTGTTCCACTTCAGACAATCATCTTGGCATTTCTCAGATCCTTCATTAATGCAAGGCTAGAGGACAGCGGCAGTGCCCTTGATTTTTCCTCTCTTCGTATGATGTGTGTATATATATATATATATTTTTTTTTTGTGCGATATTGCTTTGTTTTGACTTTTGTGGTTAAGGTCTGAAGTTTGTTTGGAGGAGTTGCAAAGTGTCTTGGGATTTGCACGATTTGGGGACACATGAGATGCTGTGGATTGCTCCAGACAAAAGGTCCCTTATAGTTCCACCTTCTTATGTAACAAGCTCATGGATTGAGTGTATGCAGGTCACTGGTTGAAATCCTGCTTGTAAATGTATCGATGTATCAAAGATAGTAGAGGTCAGGGCTCGTTTTAGGAAAAAGGTTGGGGCACTCATTAAATGCTTATACTAAGCCAGAAGAATGTGACCACATTAGCAATGCTTCAGTAAACAGCAGGGAATTTTGTAGTGTGTAAGAGTCTGCAAATCTTGTAATTCCCTTCTTCCCTCCCTCCCAGGTACATCTGAGCTGTTTTGATACACACACATATTAATTCTCTGTTAATTCTGGACTTTCCATGGGACTGGAACAGTTCACGGAGACTTACTGAGCAGTGGAAATACAGCCTGGTGTTTAGAGCAAGGATGGACCCTGCTTGCAACAAAGACATTTACCTAGACCCAGCCTTGTGTCAGAGCCCCTGCTCTAGTACAGGACACAGTGAGGTTCTGTATTTTGCACTAGAACTGCCCCATGGCCCTGTTGTGAGCTGACACGGAGGAGCTGGGTAGAAGGAGAGCTGTTTGTGAAGGCTGTTGGCCAGGGGAGGTCAGTCTCCCAGCTCTCTCCTCTCTTTATTGACTAGAAGGGAATCCAAAGGAGACCAAGCTCCTTGGACTAGCTCTAAACCTTTTTAAAGAGGAAACATTTAAATTTAACGTCTAGCAGAAGCTTTATGGAACTGACTTTTCAACCATGCTGAGTAATCTTGCTAAAGAGGCTACCTTGTTTTACAGCTTTAAATCTACTTTGGACAGAATGTTAGCAATTATCCCATAGGGAACAATCCTGTTTTTTCTGGATGAGTGAATAGGCTTCTTGAATCTCTAGTTTCTATTGTGCTGCAAAGATGTGGATGATTGTTATTAAAGGCTGTGAGAAGCAACTGGTCAGCTCATTGCCAAACTGCTGTGATTCATGGGTGTTGTACATGGGCTGCAGTTTGCTTAACATTGCAATCCGTGTATTCTAAATAGTTTTCATAGAGCTTGGCCAATAAAATTACAGGTTTATTATGTTCGTGTGGATCTCGTTTAATCAAGAATGCTGCACGTGCTGTGAATGCAAAACTGCTCTTGAGCAGTGCCTCTGGATGTCAAAGTGTGTGAATCAAATTGGTTTTATTTTCCTTTATGTTTGAATGTAAATACAGTATTCTTGCATGAAAAGGGCTCACGGCATCTGCAAGTTGTTGCAATAGCAGTTCGGGAGTGCTCTGTGCTATTCTGACTGTGTCATTGCTAATCTGAGGCCTCTAAAACAGCCTGAGATAATTTATTGGCTTCTTTCTTGGCAGGGAGAGGAGGGAAAATAATGCAATGGAAATAATTCAAAATAATTATGTATATCTATAAATTATATATATATAAATATATAATGTATGCATCTATGCATATGTGTCAGGGAGAAGTAAAAATAAGAGATTATGAGATGTTCTTGTTTTGTTTTAAGGCATTACTGACCTCCAAGAGCTAGGGGTTGTAGAAAACCAAAATGCAACCGTCCATGAGAGGTAACTTGGGCTGTGTGATGCAGTGGAGGATGCTGGTGTTCTGACAGCTTGGTTTAAAGCTGAGCCCCTGGTGCCTGTTTTAGTGCATCAGTTTTGTAATGAGAACTACTCTGGCTGCAGGAGTGTTTTGTGGAGTTGTGGAGCTGATGGAATCAGTCTTGTGCTGGTGTATTTGCTAGAGAGGTCTGTATAAATTGCCATTTGAAAAGCTGGACTGGGAAGTATCTTCATTCTGTGTTGTACATGTGAATTTACAACAGGTTACACTGTTCCAGTAACTAGGTTTACTGAAGATTATCTTTGGAGCTCTTGCTGTCAGTCCTGCTATAAAAAGGGCCCAGAGAAATATTTGTGTTTTGGGAGGTGTTTTATAAGAAGTAGTTTGTAGATGATCATCTTAGTGAAAGGACAGTCATAAAACATCAGAGGCAAAACCAGGCCTTTGGATTTGTTCTTTAGTCTGTCACAGGTACTTAAAAGGTGTGCTCACCTTTTCCTGCGTGTGCATCCTGCAAGGTAAGACAAAGAATCTGTGCAGAGCTGATACACCAGTACTTGAACTGGTACTTGAACCAGCCCTCTGGTTCCCACCATGCTTCAGCCTCTAGTGATGTTCAGAGCTCTCAGCTTTTGCCAGCTCAACACTTTCTTATGAAAAGTATATTGCTCCTGTGACTTCATGGTACTGATAAAGACAAGACCTTGTGGTGTGACTGGTGAGGGAGAGGAGGGGAGATTATTCTGAGGGTAATCCAGGGCTCTTGAGACGGTGAAGAGGAGAGGAAAGCACTCACAGACCTTGCAGAGTGGCCATTACGGATCTTGTTTAGGCAATTAGCATTCTTACTTTGTTGTACTGCACAGCCATTCCCTCTTATCTTCCTCAAGGGGCGGAATGATTTTTGGAGGCTTTGAGAAATATCTGCCGCACCACTTAAAACAGTCCAATCCAGGAATAGTCAGTGGGACTATTAATGTTCTTTAAAGATCTTCTGCAGTGCTGGGTGGTTTTGATATCTCAATGTAAGGTGCAGGATAACCCTATAGCCCATGTATGTGAAATTCCCCGAAGGTCATCTGGAGACCCTGCAGAGCTGCAAAGGATTTTCAGAGAGCATGAGACTCCGTCTCTTCCCCCTTTTCTACCTCCAGATTTTGGGTCCTAGATGTTCTTCTGGTGGCGATGCAGGTGCTAGAAGAGTAAAGCACTGATCCTTCTTTCGTCATACATGAGTAAAAAGGATCTGTCACTTAGAGTTTAGCATCATAAATCCTGATCTTAAAAGCAGTCCCAGTTTAAATGTCATTCAGCAGTCTCAGTTGTCATAACCATGATTCTTATAAGAGATACAGACAGTGGCTTGATATGAAGAGTATGCTTCAATTTCTCTGTCTCCTGGAGGGCAAGAATCTTTCAGGTGCACAGAAACAATTTTTAGATCCCTAAGTAAGGAAAGGAGAGAGATCTCACAATGTCAAACCTTCTGAAAGTTTTCCATTGTAATGAGGTTGCAGAATGGAGACAGTAGGTGTCTGGCCAACTGTCGCTGTGCCCCAACCAGCTGTAAAAGGGTTCCAAAAGTTGATAGAGCTTTGGATTTCTACAAAGGTGATTTGCCTCTTTTCTTTTATACAATCCATGTACATAATGCCGAGTCTATACTTCAGAGTTGCCTACTTTTACAGCTTGGAATTCTCAACCATAATGTTGCATTAAAGGAGATTAGAATTCAAGTTCCTCTATTTTTCTCTGCTTCTTTTTTTTTTGTAAGTAACAGAACACTTAAGTCTGTAAGAAAAATTGCCCTTGACAGCTTCAACTGTGCTGTTCCACATCTCCTCATGTAGGCATTAGCACAAGGTATTTCTAAAGTGAGAAAAAAAATTTCTTTCTTACTAAGGTCAAAACCAGATGAATGGATTTTTTTTCTTAAACACATTTCCCCCCACTGCACTACTGGACTGACATTAAAAATTACAATTGTGTTGTGGATCCTCAATGATTCCTCCATTTTCTCCCATCCCACCACGAGCTGGTGCCAGTGTTTCAGAGGACAATTTTGAGAGTGGGTGGTGGGTTGAGGGGGGGTGGGAAATACATTTAAAGTTTTATTGCTGAGACAGAGGAGAGAGATTTCATGTAAGTCTGCTTGCTTAGGCCCTCCAAAGGAGATAACATCCTGGCTCCAGGGGTGCTGGGCATGAACCAGAGCTGCTCTGCACAGGAGCAAAGAAAGGAAATTGCCCGGACAGAGTGTGTTTTCACAGCAACATGTGAAAATGCACAGATGAAAATAATTTTGCTTTACTACTTAATGATACAAGACAAATAATAATAATAAAAAGCTACTTATGGTACAAGTAGTTCAGCCATTGTAATGATGATGAAATATGTGCACTTGATGAATACAGAATAAAAATAAAAATTCTAAAGGTGATTAAAATCACAAGTAAAAATTATTTCAAAGGAATATGAGTAGGAAAAGGAGCTGCTAGGGCAAAGTCTGACCTTACCATAGTTGAGCCACTAAGTTTTAAAGTAGGTTTTGTCACCTGCAGATGAGAACTGCATAAACAGAAGTTCAAGGTCAGGAGAGTGCAGTTAATTGGACGACCACATTTTTATTACCTTAATATATAAGATAATCAGATCATTTAATTTTTAAAAAAATCTATAATAATGTAAAAATATGTTAATTGGCTATTTAGTACTCAAACTCTTGCTTCTGACCTTTTGTCTGTCAAGAGCCCTGACTTGTGCTTGTCTCTTACCTCAGGCACTTTCCAATTCTGTGTCCCCCACTCAGCCTGACTGACCCAAGTTGCCTCTGATGCCTGCTTATATAATCTAAATGATCACTTTTATTTTTATCTTGTTCTTCCTGTGATGATTCTCGTATTTCACCTTCCCTACCATTTAATTATAAGTACTCTATGTATGCATATTTCAGACATTGTGATTACACAATGAATTAGTACAATGATGTTACAGTTGTTTAAAGTATGTGGTGGAAAATCTGATTATTGAATGTTGGTAGTTGCAGAACCATAACTTGAACAATTTGTTCATTTTGCCCTTTTCCCCTCTGTGCTATGCTTGCCACTTGGCAAACTGCAACAATCCTTATTTCCCTGGGCTTTTGTGAGCAAGGGAATAAGCCAAAGTCTAAGGTGCTTGGATTTGCAGTTAGTAAGGGTCCAGGAGTGGAAGGTCTTTTAACTGGCCATTGAAAACAGATGGGAGGGTTTATCTCCCAACAGGTGCATTGTTTTCTTCCATGGTAACACCTGTAAAACTCCAGCTTCTGGACTGGTTCTCCTGTGCAAGCAGTGAGGTGTTTTCACGTGAAGTAAGTCTTTGTAGACATGAGGCCGGAATGGACTTCAACAGGATATCCTATCCACCTTCTTTAGCAGGCTGCCTAGCCCATCTTCTGTCCCTGGGGGGAGAGAGAATCTCTTGCCCAGACACTGATCAATAACAATTGTTTGAGTTGCTAATTGGAACCTGAAGATGATCACTAATATTTATGTATCTATATGTATGTATGCAGGGGATAGGTGAGAGGGCATGTGTGTGAGAGAAGTGAGAGTTCCTGAGTAGAGCCTGGAGTCTGAAATGGAACAGCTATATAAGAAGCCTGACTTTTCTTGAAATATCACCTTTATGGGAACGTTTTTTCCCCTCTTCCTTTCAAAAATGCCTCAGACACAAAATTTCCCACATAGTTTAGCTTCTTTCATAGAACCAGACACTCTTGCCTTCAAGAAGAACCCTTTCCTGTCCTGTCAGTTTATAGGTTGTCAAAGGGCTATGCTCTCTTGCCCTTTTATTTTTTTTTTAAAAATTGAGAACTGTGAAGAATTGTCCTGTGAAGGTACTGTACCCATACTTGGAGTTCAATTAATTCCTTCTTTTCAGGCCTCCCCATGTCAGAAGCTTTAAATGGCCCTTCAGCAGAAATGTGACTGACTCCACAGAGATGAATGGCTGCACAAAATCTGCTGGCTTGCAGATGGTATCAAGAGATAATTGGAATAAGAACTGAGCCAGCAAAGTATCTGGGGTCTTTTTTCATTTTCTTCTTGAACTTAGGGCTGTGCACACAACAGCTTTAAAAGGAAGATGGAGAAGGGAAAAAAAAAGATAAAATTTCCAAGGTTTTAGAGGGAGCTTCTTAGCAAGGGGAAAGAACTGGGATATGTGATCTGGTGTGGGTTGCTGAATCAATAAAAACAAATTATAAGTTCTTTGCTATCACCTCTTATAAAGTATGATAGGGGACCCTTAAATCATATCACTACCTGACAGGAGAGATTGTATTTATGTTAAACTGAGTTACACAGAGATAAAGTTCAGGCTTCTGTTATTTTAAGCAATATAGATGTGTTTTCTGGTAGGAATGTGTGTTTATGTGCAGAAAAACCATCCTGAAGAACTGGGAAAAGTTCTGTGGAGCAAAACTCTGCCTTGTCAAGGGGGGTGGATCAGATAATCTGGGTAGTATTTTCTATCTCTGACTTCTCTGACTAATACTACTCACAAACTGCTGATAGTGTCGGGGTGTCCACCCCCCCTTCCAGTGTGTTTATTCCTTATCACCACACCTGTTCCAGACACTCTCTCCTAATTCTGTGTGGCTGATAATTGCTTTTATATTACACAGACACATGCACATGAGTGTGTGCACCCTCCTGCACCCTCTGGGACAGAATCCAGCCACTCTTTTAGGACTGATAACATGGCTGTAAGCATCTCATGTATTTCTTTATTAAGGAGGCTTTGCACAATTGCAAAATTGCAATTAGGGTTGCAGTTTTTATTTGTGTTCATTAAAGGTAAGCATGCAGGTATGCAGGATATATACCTGCTGAAGCTGAGGTTGGATTTACCAGTTCTATTTCTCACTTTTTTGGAAAAAATGTTGTGAGAGAGATACTGCCCAATATTTAATGTGTAGTGGAGACAAAGCCTTGTGACGGACTTGCAGCCACTATACAGCTAGTGGCTATGAATACCCTCCCTTTGGCTGATAATTGGAATGTCTGCCTTGAGAGGAGGAAAATCAGACTTCTTTGCCCATATTGTTGTAAAACATTTTGGGCCAATTCCTTTTCTGAGTCCTGGAGTCATTAGTCATTGCCTTGCTGGTGGGGTTATTCTACTGCATTCACTACCATGGCGAGGATTTGTATGTGCATGGCATCTCTGAACATATCCTATATTACAGTCCCTGCACAAAAATGCCTAAAACTAGAAGTATGAAAGACCCTGTCAGATTCAATTAAAAACACTTTCTGGTTTGTGGGAGGGCAGTAAGGTAAATCCATGCCTCTGGAAGAGGTGTCTCTCTCAGTGTTGATGCTGACAGGTGCTGTTTCGTTGACAGACTGGGCCTGCCCTTGAATTGCCAAAGCATCCAAGAGAACCAGCACACAAAATTCCTGCCCTGCTTTTGCTTGTAAAGGCACAGGAGGAGAGAGGTGGGCTTTCCACATCTGGCTCTTTCTGCAAGGCACTCTAGTGGTTTTAGTTCTGGGTTCGTGGTGTTTTTTTTTTTTT
>WBMY01002130.1:854639-876984 GCA_013397315.1 Donacobius atricapilla | reverse complement strand
AAAAAAAAAAAAAAGGCAGCCAGGGGGTGGTGAGACCAAGTGCAGCGTTTCAGATTTACCTGGTGTATTACAGCTGTTGTGAAACGTGCTCAAAGTGTAGTTGGTGGAACAGTCAGTGCATTGTAGTCATTGCTTTGGTGTGAGCCCTTCCTGGCAGATGATCTCTTGTACTTCTTTCTTAACAGGTGATTTAAAAGCCTCCATTTGGAGAAGGCTTTGGTCATTTGCTGCAGGTGTATTCCTGTAAATGTATTTAAGGGTTAATTATTCAGTAGAGCTCTTGAAAATTCTCAATTTGAACAGTACTTAAGAAGCCTAATTGCACTGCACCATGGTAATCTGCAAAAGTATAAATAACCATGTAGCTAATAAGAGAGAACAGTCGTTTCCACTTACCCTGGTACTTTTCAAGGTATTAGTGCCTTAAAAAACTTTTGCCTCTTTACGTAGCAAGTACAAATGGCACTGTGATTGTACTTTAAATGTAATTGCCAAACAATCTGCTCTGCATAAATAATTTAACCAACAGGCAAACCTTGTCTTAATCCTGAGCTTGCAGCATCGCCTGAGCTCTGCAGAAAGGTAATAGCAGCACCCCTTTTGGAGGTTTCCCAAGTGTTTCAGCCTGTTCTGGACCACTTCTGCATCTGGTCTCCAGTGAAACAGGTGCCAGTGAGGGCGTGGAGATTCAGAGAGGTTGAGAAGTTAGAACTTCCGAGGTTCTTTTCCTAGGTCTATGAGGAAAGCTCAGGGTAAGAGCTAGTAGGTAGGTCTCCTGGGCTCTAAACCTTTCTTCCCACTTGGAAAATTCAGGAATAAGCCATGTTTTACTTGAGAGGGGAGTGTGGGATCTTGGAGAGCATCCATGAGTTTCTCTGCAAAGGACACTGTAGAAATGCAAATAGATACTAAGTGTAAGAAATAAACCAGAGAAACACTCCTTTTCTTGGGATTTCCTGTTCTATTTGCACATTCAGGCACCTAAATCTTTGCGTTGTTTAAATTGGTGTTTTTCAATATTTTCTTTTCGTTTTTGAGACCCTGAAAATTTTAAGAGGAGGATTTGTCTTTGCAGAAAGAATGTAAGCCTCTGGGCGATAGGTTTTCTTTCCTTAGTTTCTTTTTGTAGACTCTTTGAGCCCCCAGATGGGTCACAAAATAAATGCTACTTCAACTAAGTATCAAAAGATGATCTGTGCATTTCCAAGGGGTTTGGTTTCTTTCCCGTGTTCTGGAAATATGACTAATCCTTTTTGCTGGCCAGGAGTCCTGCGCATCTGAGCAGTGGTGCTGCGTGATGTCTGTCCTGACCACTTGGCAAATACAGTTGCCTTCCCAGGAGAGGAGTGTGGCTTTTGTGGCAGAGGGCAATGAATTACATGGCAGAGGATGCTGAGATAGAGCAGAGTGCAATGCAATCTCCAAATACCATCTTGCCTCCACCTGCTCCATGCATCCAAATCTCCTCCTCAGTTCCCCCTGGGTTTATAGCATGAGAGGCTTCTTTTAATGGAAAACTGAATTGCCATATAAAAAGAATTTCTAATCCCTGCATCTAAATACAAAAGTGAGTAAATCAATAAGAAAACATCCTGAATGTAATTAAAAAAGGGAGTGAGAGCAACAGAGGAAGAGAGGAGAATTAGAAGTTACATTGAAAACTGCTCCTATATCAGGCTGATATGAACTTAGACAGGGGAAATGCTAGTCAGCATTTGAATGCAGGAACACAGACACTGCTCTAATATCCAGATTCATGCTTCTGGGGCTCAATCACAGAAAAGGTCTCTATTGCTACTGAAGCAGCCAGCCTTAAAGCAGCTAGCTTCAAGGAAAAACACACACCCACGCAACCCCTCTTCCTTGTGAATGCCACATCTCTTCTTCATCACAGGAGATACCTGTCAGTTGTGGTTTAGATTTTTGTTTTTCCCACTGAGTTGAGTGGAGGTGATAATTTTCCTCCTATGAAAGGAGGCTACTTCATGGCTACTTCACTGTACTTGTGATGGTGTGAGTTTATGAATTTCTGGAGAGAGGTCTTTTTCATAGGTCAACAAATATAACTGTAAAAATTATTTAAGCTTTTAGACATGCAAACCCTTCATCAGTTCTCATTGCCTGGCAAATTATCTAACTGTGTAGTTAAGAATAGTAGTTAATAAAGCCTGCTTTAAATAAGAAATGGATTGAGGGATGGCCATGTGCTTTCTGTAGAATTTTTTTTCACCCCAATAACACCTCTTCTCCATCAACAAAAGGGAAACAATTTTCTCTTAAAATCTGTAAACTTACATGGTTTTGATTTGAAATGCTGTTGGAGCACCCCTAATTCCCAGACTCTCTGCAGGCCAGGATCCCTCCATCAAACTTCACTGTCCATGAGGAACTATAAGCATACAAGAGTGGTCTGTATGAAATATGAACTCTCTCTCTAAAGAGTAGATGCAAGGTGCTTCACAGGAATTCTTTAAGCCGTTCAGTATTGAGATAGGGTTGTGGGAACATGACATTCTGGATAAGTATTTAAAGTTGATATTGTAATATTTAAAATGTTTTCAACTGTTTCAGCCAGTGTCTATTGAGCAGTTTCTTTGTGGTAAGATAACTGGAATAAAAGGTTTTCCATTGTTGCCTTTTTTAGTACCCATGAATGTATTCATTTATTTTATTTATTTGGATAGCAGTAGCTGAAAAGACAGCTTCCCTCTCCAGGGAGCTCTCAGTCTTGAGTGAAGACAGAGAGACAACAGGGTGTTGAGAAGACAGGAGAGGCACAAGTGAGCAAGATGCAATTTATGATCAATGCCACAGCCATGACTGCAACACATCGGCTAATTGGGCAGTGAGGAGCAGTTAAGATTTTTTTCCAAAGTGAAAACACTTGCATGTGTCAGTTCTGAGTCCCTGCTACCATTTTACCCACCTCAGATGGGTCTCCTGGAGTTCTCTTCCTCTGGCTATTGTCCTGGCTAAATTATCTGATTGTACATCATGCTGGCCCGTGCATTAACCCAAAATTGTGACTAACTCTTTCTGTTTAAGAGGCTAAAACGCTGATTAAGAAATTCTATGTATACGTTCTTTCTTGTTTTCTTGTTTATTAACCAAGAAATTGTGTTTCCATGGCAGCAGTCAAAAATCCCCAAGCATTTTTTTACTCTTGTGGCTGCTGTGCCTAAAGAGGTTAGTCTGTTGTCTTAGTCTCTTTGTTGAGCTAGAAAAAAAAAATCTTTCAGCTTTTTCATAAAGGCAGCTGCAAAATGCAGCAGCTGCAACCCTAGTTTGGAGCAGAGAGGAATAAAACCTCTCAGCTTGGTTGCAGGCTGCCTTATGTCATGCATTGCTGTTCATTCAGTTCTGTTTGAATTACCAGAGGGCTTTATGTTGTTTCCTCCCACAAAATTGCCTCTTAATCCTCCCACCGTCCCCAGAGACCCTCAGCATGTGTCATTGTACTTCTAGCACTGCAAAAATCTCCCAGCTCACGCTGATTTCTGTGCCCTAGGTTTGTGTGTGGCACACAGAGCTGGTGTCAGGTAGGGCTGCGCTAGGTGGGAAAGGGTGAACACGGTGTGAAGTTCCCTTTGGGAACTGAGGCTACTTTCGTTGCTCCAAATGTAACTGCTTCTAAGACTGGTGAGTAAAGGAGTCAGGGATCAGGAGATTCAAAAAGCAAGACTCAAATTTCCGTATCATCCTCTGTGAAACAAGTTAAACCTGAAATAGGCATGGCACAGCCAGAGCTTTCTTAAGAGTGTTTCTATCCCAGTGTCAACATATTATTTAGACTGTTAGACTGCATTGAGAATGGCAAATTCTGGCTTGTGCCACAGCCTCTTGTTTATTACTGGTTTGGCTCCACTGGGGCATTGTAGGCATTGTAGTTTTGCTGGAGTTTGCTGCATTGAAATGCAGTCTCCATGACCAGCAGCTGACATCTCCTCTCAGTATTGTCAAATTTGATTACATTTATAATTTTCCACTTTTATGCTGATGACATGCATCTTCGGTATCTGCTGTTTTCTGGATGATTGTATTCAGGCATAAAATTAATGGAGCTGATTTTCAAAGTAGTAATGCTTCCCATTATTGCATCGTCTTTGGCACTTTTTAATAATGCTGCAAAGTGCAGAAATCCTGTGCTGATGAGAAGGGTTTCTTGTATCTGCAGTCAGCCGTCAGGGCACGGAGGGAAGGAGCCAGTTGTGTGTGCAAGCACCCTGATCTCTCTTGGGTTTGAAAACCAGGGCAACCAAAAGTTTGGCATCTCTACTGTTGCTTTTTGCTAGAGTGTATAAATAGTTTAGCTTAATGATGGAGAGTTTTTTGGGGCTATTGGAACCAGCTGTGAAAATCTTTGTGGTTGAGAGCTGTTAGGTGCAGACGGTATTTGCTGAAGAACCAAGGGAATGGGAAACCACAGCAGATGACCACAGTGTGAGACGAGGGTTGTTCCTCAAGGCTCCCAGCACCCTGAGTTGCAATCAGGGCAACATCCCAGAATTATGCAGTTCTTAACTTCCAGTACTCTTGATTATTAGGTGTTTCCCCACAGTAGGTGATCCAGTTTAGCCTGGTCCAGCTCAGCCTGGCAGGCAGTCATAGATGCCATAGATGTCATCTTGGCGTGGGAGCTACCCTAGAACCCTTTGGGACATGCACAGTGGCTGCACGTTGGCCCAATCCTGAGCTAGCTGCTGCTAAATGAGCATGATGGCCCTTTGTTTAACAGTGTGATCTAAACAAACATTTAATTGTGGATATCAGGAAATATACTGAAGGGATTGTTCAGATTTGCTTGGGCTGTGTGTGGCTGAATGGGACAATTCATGGTAATTAAAAATAAAACTAAACAAAAAAAAATATATATATGAGGAGTTGAAGAGAATGAACCATAGGTTTAGCCCTCCTCGAATGTGCCAGAGTCCCAGGTAGTGTCCAGAGCATGCATTCTTTGCAGTTCAAACTAGAAGGAGATAGTTTCATTACAATGAAGGGATAGTGAGTTAAAACTGTTTTAAATGTCTGTTTTGGGAACCAATAATTAAAATTAATAGGCTTATCTTAAATTCAGGGCTATGCTTTAGGATTAGGCAAAATCAGTAATGGAAATAAAGATAAGACTTCATTTTTTAATACTTTATTCTTTAAGTGTGAGACTTAACTTCTGTAAAGAAGTTTCATTTGTCTCCTTTCTGATGTTTCCCTAGTCCTATTATATCCAACAGGATTTTCCAAAAAGGGAATAGTAATGTTCACACCTTTGCTTTCTGGTGGTTCCTTGCTTTAATCATGTTAATGTTGCCTCAGAGATGGTGGAGACCACAGGGTACACTGCAAAATCATGTGAAAAGTATTAGCCCAGCAAATGAGTCTAAAAGCCTTTGTACATGTCTTGGTGTAGTGTGTGGATTGAAGTCCCACCTTTGCTTATTTAGATGTCTTAGTCCCCTTGTTTCATGAAGCTCATTTGTCTTTTGTGAGCCAGCCTGCTGACTGGTCCATTTGTTGTCTCTTAATTGCTTCATCAGTGACCTTTCTGTGGGGGTGGGGATGTCACCAGACAGGGGGCCTTTTGGATTTATTAATTTTTTGTTTGCCAAGAAAGGTCTGAGACTAATTGCTGAGACTTCCCAGAAGATATTAGTTTACAAATTTTAATGACACTTATGATTTATTAATGTGCTTCCCCCTGCATCTGCTCATCCCTATTCCTTGGTGAAATTCCTACTGAATTGGAGAAAATGAATAAAAACAGAACTACAGATTGTAATGGTGTTTTAGATAGTCTGCTATTTTAAAAATAAATGCCCATGCTTTATTTATATCTGTGAATCTCAGACAGAGGTAAATCTTGTCTTTGGCTGAGTTCTACCCCAGAACCTCGTTTTGGTGTTGATGGTGGGAGCACAGGTGTTCACATTTTCATGGGCAGGTAACTCCTGTCCAATCTGTGCTACACATCCCCACTCTGTGCCCCATTCACACAGCTTTTGCAGACTGAAAGTGGGGCTGCTATGCTGAAGTTGTTGGTTTTCAAAAGTGTAGCTGTGAGAGGACTGGGCTGGTCACTGATAGTGGAGGCTGCAGATGTGTTTGGGTGGGGAATATGCTCGTTTAATATACCTAGAGAGGTTATGTGTTTGTTTTTATGTGTTGTTCTCATAGATAAACAGGGATACCGGGATGCTCCTAGACCTGGGAACTCTTGGATACATCTTGTTTTCTGTCTGAATACAGGGAAGCAAAAAGAAAAGGCAATTTATCAAATTCCTAAATTTTTGAGGAAATGTTCTCAGGATGAAAGTGGAATTCCAAACAAAATGTAGAGGGAAAAACACATGCTGTGTTTTGTTTTAATTTTCCACGATTCAGGTAAAAGCCCCAACCATCCCTTTTGAATTATTTATATTCTACAAAAGAGCTGCAGCAGGAGAGACTGAGAATCTCTCCAGGGAGAGACTCACTCTAATCTTATGTGTGGAAGATCCAAGTTCAAGCCCTTGAATAAGTATAAAGGGAAATGCTTTTTTATTCCTCAAGTAATTACATTGTGTAACTCAATGCTACAGGATGTTGTGAGGCAGAAATCATAAAAGCATAAATGGATTTCAAAAGGGGACTCAGTGAATTAATGGAGGATATTTCTGCTGGTGGCTTAATAATGTGATAGTTTGGCAGTTGCCTATGGCTTGCATTAATTATTTTATAACATTGAGGGAACAGACAAATCTACAGCTCTTGGGTCAGAGTTTCAGAAATACCTTCTTTTTTGTTATCTGTTTGTCAGCAGTGAGCTGCTCATGCTTTAACTGTTCCAACAGAATAGCTGGGATTGTGCTGGAGACATGATATTCCACAGTGTTTTAGTGGGTTTGGGATTTGGATATCTCTGAGTCCAGAGAACTGGATGACAGACCCTGTGAAGAAATCATGCTGTCTTTTATCTCTTTTATATACTTTCCTTAGAATATTCTGTGGCAGATTAATAGGCAACACAAATATATGTAATTTGGTGTGTCTGCTCTGGCTATCTTATTGAAACAAGGGATTTGAGTCTTCTGCATCACAAGTGGGCTCTCCATCAGTTGCTGTCTCTGGGATGCTACCACATTTTGTAAGTAAAGGTGTTTGATTGGCCTGGAAGTGCTCTTTGTAATTGTAGTTTTAAAAAAAAAAAACAAAACCAAAAAGCCCAACCCCAAACCAAAACAAACCAACCAAAAATATCTTTGGCATAATTTAGTTTTTAAGCTAGTCCTTTTAGGCACTCAGCTGGGTCAATGGAAAATTAGATCGGTTCATATTTCTAGTCATTCAATCCAGAAAAAAAGATAATAAAATGGGAAATTTAGGGAATTTAATGCCAGAAGATATTTCTGGTGTAGATTTATAAGCATTGGGATCTCAGTGTGAACTAATGAAGTTTGTTGTAGGAAAAAATGAAGTGTTCCTGGAAGCTGGAAGAATATGCTTGTACCTCTGTTCTCAGCTAACATATGCTATATTTATTATAGTTTTTCTGTCCTTATTGCTGAATTTCTTAGACTATGGCTCCTGAAGAAGGGAGACATCCTATCTCATCAGCAATGAATTTTGAGCTCTGGTCATGTTCCCAGGCATTTATTTCTGGGGCTTTGGTGGAGCAGGTCAGAGGAAGCTTTGCCAAGAGCAAAGGTGCTTTTGAAGCCTCACTGTCCCTACGAAGTCATCTTATCAGGGCTGGCAGGTAAAGTGTGTTTGTAGTGCTTTGCCTACTTGCTTAGAAGCAGCGAGGCAGCACTCAGGAGGGAGTCTGTAGCCAAGAACCTGCTGTTGCAGATCCTGTGGGTGTTGTGACTGTTGCTGCATCAGCAGAGCCGCACTTGTTAACAGGAATTGGCTACTCCATCTCTTCTTTTATCCTTTGGAGCAGCAATTCCATTGCTCTCGTTAAAGAGCTGCTCCTTTTGTTGAGTTATCTAATCTTACATTCTAATGAGATTTGGATGTCGACTGCAAAACTTTTTGCAGGAAGCCACACTTAAAGATGAATTTGCTTTGACCTTACTAATGTCTTTTTCTGATCACTCTTTGCTGTGCAGAGGAGTTTCGTTGGCACAGATTAGTAGCGAATGCATTCAATGGGAATCTTTGCCAGTAGTAATGAAAACCACACATTAAATCCGCTTATAAATATGCAAATAGATAAGTGAAAAATAAAACTTTCTTAATAAATTACATAAGAGCTTCTATACTAAATCTTGTCTATTATGACTGGATCAGGAGGTGCCCAGAAAAGAGTATGTTAAAAATCTTACAATGTTATGTGGTATGGACAGGGTCTTGCTAAAGTGAGTGGGAAAAACATCTCTCAAATGAGGAAAGGCCGAGAGAGCTCTTTAGGCTGGAGAAGGGAAGGCTGGAGTGGGACTGGTGGATTGTATTAGTGTGTGCAAATTCCTCAAAGCAGGGGGGAAAGAAGATGGAGCCACGCTCTTTTAAGTGTCTGCCCAGTGACAGGACAGGAGACAATGCATGTGCACAAAATGAAACTCAGGATGTTCCCTCTGAATGTGATGGAAAACATTTTTTACTGTGTAAGTGACTGAACACTGGCTGAGGTTGTGCAAGGAGGTTGTGGTGTGTCCATCTGTGGTCATATTCAAAAGCCATCTTGACTGATCCTGGGCAAATATCTTCTACATGGCCTTGCTTGAGCAGGAGGTTGGATCACATCAGCTCCAAAGATTCCTTCCAACCTCAGCAATTCTTTGGTTCCAAGAAGAATAAAGAAGCATTGACCTAAGGTTCAGAGTCAGTAGAAGAATTTGGTTCTTTAGGACAATATGTAGTTAATCTGTGCATATCCTTGCTGGAGCCAGTTTTTACCCATGTTTTAGATGGCTTCCTAGAATCAGACACAAAATCTTTCAAGGACTGTAGTACATGCAACGATTTAATCTGTGGCTCAGTTCCCTGGTGTCTGATCAGAGACTGATACTGCCACGTACTCTCCAGGCAGTCAGGCCTGCATACAGAGCCATCAGGTTCTTGCACAGAACAGTTTCTGTGTTGGTGCTACCTCATGCATGCTACAGGGCAGTGGCCCTATCCACACTGAAGGTAGGCTTTGCATCGCCTTACAAGATTTGTTTGTCTTTGACCACCTGTTCTTTTCCTTTCTCTTCCTATCTCCTTCCTCCCTTGGCTTTTCTGTTCTTTCCAATTAGGCTTCAGATCAAGCCATAAATCTTGGATGCTTTCTACAGCAGCTTGTAGAATTTAGTACTTTAATACTTTAACAGGGGTTGTGTCTGTTTATACTGATGTTTTATTATGCTGTGGCTTTTGTTTGTTTGTTTTGTTTGGGTTTTTTTTTTGTTTTGTTTTTGGTTGTTTTTTTTTTCCCCCAAATTCACTGCCACTTTATAATGGCTATAAATAATCTGAAGGATGGAGAAAAGCTGTTAAAAAACATGCAAGAAATCCTTCTATCTTTCTTTTTGTCTGGTATGTCTCTCTCATTATGTTCATGGTAGATTCATTAGGCTTCTAATGAAGTTAAACGTGCCTGTATGAAGTGGTCACTTCTCCAAATAATATTTACAAAGGGCTACATTTCCCCAGCCCGGAAGGCAGCCTTTGATTTATTTACTTACCACATGTGCTTCATTTGTAAAATCTGTCAGCTAGTTCTTTTACAGTGTATGTCTGACCAAGTGAAAATGGAAGCTCTTGTAAACTACCAGATCATGGGAAGCTAGTGCATTTTTACATATCGGACTTCTACCTCTGAATAAAAACTGTAGAAGGTTTGTGAGGTCTTTCTGTGACCAGATTGCTAGGCTTTGTTTCTGGGTCTTTGAAGGCCAGTTACTTTAGAAAATTGACTCCATAAATATTAGTAGTCAGTTACATCCAGTGTTCCTTGTCGCTTGCTGTCCAGATCCCTGAACCTAGCAGCAGGCTAACAGCTGGGCTGTTCAGCATCCTACAGGTCTAGTCAGGCATGCAAAAATCTGGTGGTGTAAATGTTTAGGGATATTATTCCTGTGACAAATCCAAGAATACTCTTTGACATCTGCAATAGGACTGTTACATGTTATCTTCTGGATCTTGTAGTCTAGCTCAGGGTATCTGTGAGGGAGATGATAATAGGAGACAGGTAACAGGAAGATGGCTGGGCTGTTAATACAGCTATTACTGCCAAGACTTACCCCAAAATCAGGTAGTTTTGTCCAGGGTTGGAGATGTGCTGTGAACTGACTTGGGTGAGTTCCAGTGCACTTAAAATGCAACAAATCTCCAGCTATCTGTAACTACTGCCAGGAGTGCTGAAAGAAAGAGCAACCCATCACTGGCACTTGGGTTCTGGCCTTGTGGGAGTCTGATCTTACAGGAGTAATCAGCCCCATGGAAAGAGAAATGCACGTTGGTCCTCTTGCATCTCTTTCTCTGAAATATTAGAAATAGCAGGAATAATTTTTTTAAGAAGGAAGCCTGGTTGCTGATGGAAGCCTGGTTGCTGATTATTGGTCCTGGGGGATGATGAGTAAGCAGCAGGTTCGGAGCAGAAGTCAGGGACAGCTTGGAAAAATGTCGTTCACACACAGGTGATATGTCCCAGGTCTTGGTGTGGAAACAGGAGGATCCCACAACGTCTGTCAGCACAAAGGGGTGTATGAGTTCCCTTGAGTACTAATACATAAAGTACGATCCCTCTGTGGGTCTGGTGTAATTACTTCAGGGATCACAGAAAAGCTTGACCTTGAGGTGCCCCAGACACAAGTCTCTGTGAAGCATTCTGCGGGAGACCTTGTCCTTTCTTTGGATTACCTGCAGCTGTAAGTGTGGCTGAGGAAAACCAAGGCAGTAAGATCATCTGTTCAAATGTAAGGTTTCAGATATAATGTTATATTGCCATGGAGTAGTTAAGCTACAGAGTAAGCAGTAGACCATGGTACATCTTTCAGTGTACCTTTAGCAAAGTAGAGAGTAAATGTCCCCTGGAAGATTAAAATCCCATTGGTTCTATTATGTGTAACCAATAAAGATAAAAGGGATGTCTGTTAGGAATACAGAGTTACCACAGCACGTTCAGCTTTGTACCACCAGGAGTGCATTTTCTATTTCGTACGAGTCATGGGGAGCAAAGGAAGAAGAGCTTTGGGGTTTCTCTTCTGGAAAAGTATATGGTAGGGGGGACTATAGTGGACCATTTGCCTCTCTGAGGATTGGAGAGTGGTCTGCACCAACACTGCCTAATCATAGGGGCTGAGGAGTTTTAGTCCCACTGCCTGAAAAGTTTGTTTATATTTGTTGTCCTGTGGCTTTTTAAGAGTGATGGGTACAAGAACATGGCCTGTTACAGTGGTGGGATGACTTACAAGAAGCCCATATTTCCTTTTTGAAAGTTGTTCTTTTAAATAGTGCCAGTGCACATGGTTTGTTTAGGGGACAGATGAGGGTGAAGTTAAGGAGGCTGTGGTCTGATTTAGTTGTTCAGCTAAATCTTATCCAAGCAGGGTGCATGATGGGGTTTGTCATGAAATGTCAAACATATCAGTGTTGTGACTATGCAGACATGGAAATGGTGCTTTTCCTCACTATGTAAGAGCAAACTTGTTCTTCTTGTGTCTGGTTCCAGAGCATCACTGGACATGGCACTTAGCCATGTCCCTCTGGCAAATCTGGAATTGGTTTGGTACTTGCACTGCTAGGAAACTATTGAGTCATGCCTGGCAGTGGCATTGTTGAGGAGCTGAGATCTTGTGGAAGAGTGGGTTCTTGAATTCCTTGGCATAGATATTCCAGTTTTCTATTGTTAAAATCCCTGTATATTTGCAGAATGCAGAGGCAGAATTCTTTGTTCTTCGGACTCCTTTCTTGTGTTTTATCTCAGCTTCATTGGTCACTGTGCTCCTTCCCATCCCATGTGACAAAAACCATTACAAATGCTGCAGTAGGCTTGTTGCAAACTGTTATCTTCAAAAATGACATTCATAAAGGTTAATAATTGGAATGAGCTCTGGCAGTTACTAATTAGCACCATTACACAATCAGCTCACATACTGGCAGCATTAGGCATACTTAATCAGTCAATTATCATTGATCTTGGAAAGTGGTGCTCTAAAGTTAGCATAAGGTGCCTTTGTAAGTGGAGAGAAGGAATTTGACACTGCCACAGTGGTCAGGCTGCTGGGAACATGTGGTTTGAGGTACCAGCATGGTGTACCTGATTGTGATGGATAGATTGGAATTACAAATCAGATAGTATAGACTCACCTTCAAAGAGGCATAAATAGGCCCTATCACTGTCTCTCTTTGCCATTTCAAACAGTAGAGGGTGTACAGGGAGAGAACTGGCTTTGGGGAAAAATGGATTTAATGACTTCAATGAATTTCAGTTAACGTGTAATGACTTACGAGCGTTTCAAAGAACAGCTGGAGCATAAGGTACTATTTTCCTTGGTTTTATTTTTCTTCATGTGAATTATAGTTCTCAGGGTAAGGAAGTTGTAAACAAGATGGGGAGGCACCAAAGGATTCTAAATTCTAAAGTATTCTCCTTTAGAAATATTTCATAAAGTGACCTTAATCTTATGAATCTAAATGTTATGATTGCTCTGTGCTCTCTTAGACACTCAGAGGCACAGAGCTTTTGCTGCTTGTGGTGGCTCAGAGTGCAGAGGGAGCAGGGCTGGTGCTGCACACAATGGCCATGGTTTTCTAGCCGGTGTTTGGCTATTCCATACTTGAGTGTCTCAACATGCATCTCTTGAAAACCATCTGTTACTGTGCCTGGTCAGGAAGGTGTGCAGATATGCGTGGGCCACACAAGCCAGGATGGTGGCTACAGCCCAGTGTGTGAAGGCGATCTTCCAGATCTGTGTATGGAAAATGAATGTGTGGAGTGATCAGGGCTGATATACTGGTTTCTGCTCTTGCTTCCCTTTTATAATTCTGTGTTTTGACTGTTTAAGATATGGTCTGCAATGTGTGCAAACTCACAAGGGATAGAACAGGCAAGTTGTCAACAACATGTTGGAATGTAAGGAGAGTCCAGGATACTGTGAAAATAAAGAAACTTGTGTAGGTGAAAGGGCCAGGAAAAACAAGAGTTGTACTTGACTCCCCTTTGGAGTTTGGCCCAGGGCCTCTGCCTGTTCAGCAGAAGGGAAAATGCATTTTTGTGATTATTTTGGAATGCGTTTGTAATCTAGCTCTCTCTCCTGCTGCTTATTCTCTGAGAGTTTTCATTGTGGGCAAATGATCCAGAAAACATCTGGCTAGAATCTTACAGACTGAATGTTTCCTCAAAAACATTTTGCAGCAGAAATCTGAGAATACTCTTCAGGGCTAACTGAAGTCAGAACAACATTGATTTATTTTTCTCTACATCTGAACATTTGCCTTTGCTCTTGGCAGAAATCTACAAGGGTCTTGGGAGTAGGGACAAGAGAAAACATGTCGGAAGTTCAACTCCGGTTCCAGCTTTTGCAAAAAGTTAGCCCAATGTGAAGGGAATTGGTTAAAAAGTACTTGATCATACATCTGATTCCAGAAGTAGTAGAAAGTGAGTGCAAGAACAAACAATCCAGACTGCTAGAATTTCCTTGCCCACTGTCTGAGATACCGATTCTTCTCGGAAGTGTAAAGGAGACTTGGTTGAAGAAATATTAAAAATCTGAGCATAGCTATGAATTGTACAATGATAATTTAATCTGGAGAGAGGAAATATGTACAGGGAACCTACTTTAGATGTAGGTCACTAATGTAGTATTCAAATTTGGAGGAGGTTTGACTAGATGACCTTTAAAGGTCACTTCCAACCCAAACTATTCTATGATTCTAAGGAAGTCAGAATGTTTCCAGGCATTTTTTCCAGAGACTTTGGGTCAGGTCTTGTAAAAGTAATGAAGAGAAACATGTCTTCATATATCAGGTACTTAGCCTGAGGGACTTCCCTGAGCCAACCCTGGGCCAGCCCCGTGGGGTGTACCTCAGGAGAAGCTGGGGAGAGCTGCTTGCCTGGGCTGGGCGTCGCGGCAGAGCTCTGGCTCCTGGCGGCAGATGCTGTGCTGCTCAGGCAGGATTTCCCCTCAAATCCCCCAGTAATCCATAGCCTGTGTAGGTACTTCTGGAGGTGACAGATGTGCTTTAAGAAATGTGCAAGACTCAGGGCTCAGAACTGGTAAACAGCTCTGGCATTCTGCTGTATGACAAATGACATCACCTATGAAGCGTGCCTTGGTATGGCAACAAATACTATGGCAACATCCCTAAGTGGAGCTAATTTTAGAAAAGAGGTGCCAGGCTACAGTAGCTCAGTTAGAGAAAAACAATTGGACACTTTGTTCTTACAGCAGTCCTGTAAGTATGCAAATATATACAGCATAATCATTCCCTCCCCTGCCTGGCCTCCAATAACTATTTTCCCGTTACTGAGTGTTTTGCAGCAGTGCAGAGGCAGGCTTTAGGAAAAACACCCTTAAAGCAGAGCATAGATTTCTTGGGAAGGTGAGAGGTGTCCATTTTAAAAGACTTAAGGTACATGTCTGCTTCTGGTTAGTCGTGCCTTTGGGAGGGAGGGCAAACATTGGTGGATTTTTCTCAGCCCTGTGTCTGTAGTCCAGTGATAGAACAGCCTCTCACTCCTATCCCTGGGGAAAAGCAGCACAACAGGCTTCATATTAGAAACTGACTCTGAAAGGAGCTGAGAGGTTGAATAGTTTTTCCTTGAGTGCATTCAGCACACTTTTGATCTATATCAGCATTTTGTGACCTATCTTGTCTTGAAATGTCCCCATTAAAATATTACATAAATGGGATAATGAAGCCAGTGTGGAAATTGGACAATATGCAATAAAAAGTATTAACTTGGCACTGAGGCCGTGCCCTCTGCAGTGCATCTGTTCTGATTTCAGTCCCATCAACAAGCAAAATATTGCAGTGCAGATGTGCAGTTTGATAGGATGCTTGGGTCTGATGGCTCAAGAACATGAAAAATTCTCATCTCACCTCTTTGATGCCCTCTCCAGCTGATTACACAGTGGAGACCACAGAGTGCAAAAATCAGCTGGCTAATGTTGGAGCAATGCTGGAAACGTGATTGCGGTCAAAGCAGCTGTGTTCAAGCCAACAGTGCTGGCTGAAAGGCTGGTGGAAGAGCAGAAGGATGCATTTGAAATGTGAGGGATCTTGAGCAGCTCGGAATCTCACTTATTTTTCTTACACAGGCATGAAACTGTTGCAAATGCTGTTGTGTTTGTAAAGTGAGGCAGTGGATGATTTTTAGATGCAATACTAGGGAAATTGGTGAATATAGGCAAGGACTCCTTGATAGTGATTTTTTAGCTCATGGTGGTCATGTAGGACGGATCATAATATAAAGAGTCTTAGAGCTTGTTCACTGGAACAGACTGTTGCTTTGCTTTCTGAGAGTCACCCTCCATGGAGCAAAATTACCAAGTGATTAGTTACTTGTATGTAGAGGGGGATTTTATGGGAATATACATTTTAGAGAAGGAATCTTGACAGTAGAGTCTTCCTCGGAGCAGATACCTTCTGGAAATACTGGGTTACACTCTTGGTGTAATCCTAAATAAAATGAAAAAATTGTCTAGAAGCAACTATGGGTATAAGCTGTGAAGTATTAACTATGTCACTGGTGCCTAATGGATGTGGAACTATCAAAGAAATTCCTAGGTTTTAAAGGCAGAAGGAGCATTGTACTCAGACACTGTGCAAGATCATGCAGGAGAAGAAAATCAGTCACAGACATTAAGCAGAGATTAATTCCTCATCGAACATCTGCTTGATCAGGAGCAAAACTCTTGGGACAACATCCTATCTTGATTATAAATTACCAGTAATGAAGAATTTACTTTATCCATTAATACAGGCTGCTGGAACAGTTTCCCTCCCGGTTTTTTTTTTTTTTTTGAAAAAAACCCCACCAAAATTAGAATGAAATAACTTCTTACCCATGCTTGTCTAGCCTGAGTTTATCAGGTTTTAGCTCTTTGTGCTTTTGTGGACTGAATGGAAAGGCCCTCTACTTCTCCAAGCAGATATTCACATCCTGATTAAAGACCAGTTGTTTTTCACAGTGCAGCAGGTTTTTCTGCTCTAATGATTCCTGTTTGGGTGATGCTTCTCTTGACAAATGGCAACAGATCCAGTGTCCTCAGGTTTCTCATGTTCCAGTTCGTAATGCGGGAAGAGAATTCTCGGAAGGTGTTCTTGGTAGAAGTGCAGCTCTGCACATCCTCAGATTCCTAAATTTAAAGCACAGAGAAGAAGTCATGATAATAATCTAATTGTATAGTGCAGTCCAGAGACTCTCACTCAATAATTTCTACATTGAGTCCTCAGTGTAGTTTGAAGTATTGCTTCTTGGCTGGAAACATACTCAGTCTTTACTAATACTTATAGTCTTTCAATTATGTGATCTGATTTGCAATGCTGCTAGAACTGCATTTCATTTTTGATGCTGCAGCAAATGGACTTGGGGCCGAGTTGGCCAAATTCAGTGATGCTGAAAGACAGGCTGATTTGAGATATATGTGAGAGCCTCTGCACCTGCAAAATTTGAAATCGCAGCCATGATTCCTGGATGATGAAAACCAAGCATTGGAGCTCTTTGTTCCTCACTTTCCCTTTCATGGCATTGTAATCAGTTGCAAAAAGAGCTGAGGGCAAAAAAATCAGGGGGATGAAATAAAGCGCTGGCTTGCTCATGTGGATCACTTTTTCTTTTTTCTCTTTTTTTTTTTCTGTTCTGAATTTTTTTTTTTTTTAATCTTTAAAAGACCCTTGAAAGAGGGAATTTTTCTTCTTGAGACTGAAGATTGAGAAGGTTTTCTTCCTTTTCAACTCTGCCAAAGGCTTCATGGCTGATGAGTGTATCCCTGGAGGGAGCCAGACAGAAACTCAGGTTCTCTGTGGATCTTGGATATGGCTGGTACCTGAGGGAAAGGAGCTTGGTGCTGCTGTAAGACAGATTATTAAGATTCCATGTTGCAGGCATCTTGGATGCAGCCAGCCCCAAGGCTGACCCCGCAGCATAGGTGCATCCTTCTGTTGGATGCGTTGTTGGGTCCATGACTGCTGTGGTCTCTGCTGGCTCCTGTGCTCTGTGGGTGCCTCTGCAGCCTGGGTGCAGCCTCCAACAGGTTTTGCATTATCTGGGAGCTGTTATCAGGCAGCAGACTGTGCTCAGTGGCCCCAGCTCCTCCTCACCGGCTGGGAATGCAGATACTCAGTACATTGAATGGCAGGCGCAACCAGAAGACCCCTGCAGATGAAGGTCCTGTGTGCCTTGGCTGGAATAAGGGCAGCTGTAGGGTGAAAGGCACTGTGCTCTCATGAAAATTGGGTGAGGTTCCCAGCTCCTCCTTGATTGTTTCCCCTGCAAAAGTTCCTCTTGTCTCAAAAGAAAAAAAAAAAAATGTAATTCCATGGTTTTGTTCTTCTGAAATAGGAGGTGGTGAACAGCAGAATAATGTTGGAGGATTTTATTTGCTGTGGCTATAAGATCAGGAGAGTACAGATAAAGCATGCAGCTTTTCTACTGCAGGAACTGATACAGTATTTTCTCAAGATATGGTCTTGGCTAGTCTGATTGTTCTGGCACAGAAAAAATGGCTCCACATTTTGGAACAACTTGCTTGGGTTTCTTCATGTTTTTAGTTACCTGAAAATAGCTCTTTTCTTTTTATATGTGTTTTAGTTTATTTTCCTAGACTGGGATATTTTATTTTAGCCTTGCAACTGTAGTATTTACTTCTCTCACGTATTTTCAGCTGCAGTGGAAAGATGCTCACTGCACAAAATGAAGAACAGTTTCTATTTGTATTAGATTGCAGATCCCCGTGCATTAAGGAGAAAAAGCTGTCTTTGATTCCCTGCCATTAAATACTTGTTATGTTGTTTATAGTGTTTTAAAATTAAAACTTCATCTGGTCATTTCAGCATTTGTCACCTTCTACTTTTCTGCCTCTCAATAGAGCATTTACAAGTATTTCTATTGGCTTTTTCTGCCTAGCAACATTTGTTGCAAGTAGTTTAGGAAAATAAATGGTTTTCCATCATAAATCCAAAGCTGCAGCAGGACTTAACAACCTTTAGTTATCTTTCCTCAGAGTTCTCTTTCGAAGGAAAGAGCTATCTGATGTGATAAAAATGAAGACTTGGTGCTATGGAATCTCTGTTTACATTCTGCAAACATGACACTTTTCCATTAGAGTTTGTTTTTTTATGAACGAAATTGTGAGATGTCCCTCACTTCCATTTTCTTTGCTGAAATAACACAGTGGGGCTGGGGTGTTTGTGGCTGATTGCCGTGGCATGGGAGAGAATGCTGGGACTGGTGTCTCTGGTGCTGCATGCTGACGGGGGGCCCAAATGAGAGGCCAGCTTGACAAATTGCTCTGCAGAGAACAATCTCTTCCCTGCAAGTTTGTGCTCTCCTTCTGCTGCACAGGTCTAATGTGACCAATTACTTTTTGTTGTGTTTAAGCAGTGACATTTCTGTCACTTTGTTTGGCAGCCAGTTCCATATTGTAAGTGCCAGAGCTGTCCCAAACTTGGATTTTCTATCTGACAAGACAGAGATATTTCAATTTCTTAGTCCATCTAGACATTTTGATGAATAATCTCCAATGGACGCTACTGATAATGCTGCAATTTACAGAATTTTAGTGACATTTGGCCTAATATTTCTTTTTTTTTTATTTTCAATTTTTGCATCCATTTTGAAGAGGTAAATAGATTTTTTTTTTCTGTTTGAATCTAACAGGAATTGGATCAAACTTCTAGACCTTTTACATTCTGATGATTACTAACAGCTCCCTGTTCTTTCTTTGCCAAATTGCATGTGTGATTATTTAATCTCACCCACAAAGGATAGGCTTCACCATGGAACACATAATTTTATTTACTCTATGAATTTTGCCCAGATTCTTGTTATTGACTCAATATGATTAAAAACTGATTTTTATTTGAGAATAAATCTGCTGGATTCATTGGAGATCCCTAAAACAGCATAGCTAAGATCTGACTCAGATTTGTTTGTCTAAGTATAGTTTTCCCAGTGCTATATATAGATGGATTATAGGAAGAAAATATTTTAGTAGTTTCTTCCTTAAAAGCCATTGGTTATACAACAGTCAGGGTGATGATGGTTTTTATTAAAAACAGAAGCCTGCTTTCAATGGTTTTGGATTTCTTTGTGCTGAAGTACCAATAATCTAGAAGAAATGTGTCATAGGGTAGAGATGGTTTCAAATGCATTTTGAAGACAAAATGCACACAATGTTCTTCACACAATGTAATTTAACCAGAGCTCATGTAGGAAAAAAAGTGGGTCAAATTGAGTGTTTATTGAATTGTGCCGATGTTTTTCTTTCTGTCTAAAACTAATATTGCAAATACGCATTTTTCTTCTTCTTTCATGGCACCAATCTTTTGTAACAGATGATCATGTTTGAATTTTTAAGACCTTGTGACTGTTCTCCTGCCTTGTGGTTGAATTGAAAGGTCAACCTCTTTGGAGTACAGCAGCTCGGAAGTCTTTACAGGTGCTTTCAAAGTCCTCCATGAGGGAGATTTGGAGGCTTTCCCACAAGATAAACATCTATCTTTAGCATGGAAAGCTTTACATTTCAGTGCACATCTATTTGCACTGGTTATTCAAGTTTAAAGCAAGTTCACTGGAAATGGTGTCTGAATGCCTCATCTCTGGATTCCTGCAGTTGGTATAGAATGACGAAACTCTTCAGGTGGGAACAAAGTTCAGGAATGAAACTGAGGTTTTTGTATTTTCACATTGGCAATATGCAGATGATCATGCTCATTCACTTGAGGAATATGTAAGTCATTGCATTCATATTATTGTGGAAATAGAAACTGTTGCATTATTAGTATAAATGTCATAGGAATCTGAAGGACCAAGCTTATTTGTACCTGTATTTTTTTCTATACAAAGTTAAATATGGACTTATCAAAAGCATTTACTGTACACATCCCCAGAGCCTCACCTCTGTATCCAAACCTCAGGTTGGGTGTATGAAAGCCCTGTTTTGCAGGTATTGTCTGCAAGGATTTAATGCTGTCACACTCTGCTGACTGACAGTTTTCGAAGGACAGCTTCTGCTTCCTTTAATGGTTGTCAGCAGTAAAAACTTTTTGCATGTTTGGTGTTCAGTGTTTATTGCTCAAGTTGTTTGGTTGGTTGGGGGTTCACATGCAAGATCAGAGGGTTGTAGGGAAGGTGCTGCTGAGAAAATTAATCTCTCAGGTACAAAGTAAAATGGATTTTAAGAAGGAAGATGTTTCAGAAGATAGATGTAGGAAAATTTAGTGTGTTTTGATTAGGTCGTCAATGCTGCATACTTAAGCTGAAGATCAACTCTCATTAAGTTTAATTGGACATCTGTGTTAGGTAGGTGTCCTTGAAAACCTTTCCCTTTATACATTTCTCTTTTTCTGCACAGGCAATATTACCCACAGAAATTCCTCTGGTCTCCAAATTCTAAAGATTATTATTATTTTTTTTTTTTCACTAAGGGAGAAGTTAGATGAATATTTTATTTATGGGATGAAGTAGATATTTGTCCTGTTCAGCTACTAATAGTATTTGTATAAATCACTTAATAAAATGAAAATTGGTGTTCTGATATTCTTGTTGGGACTCGGTGTGTATTTTTAAATGGGAATATTTTATTAATGCAAATATCTCCGAACCAAGGATTCATACTTGCATCTTTCAAACACCTGAAAAATGACAGCTGGGAATGGAATGCATGTTTGGAAAATAGTAATAAAAGTTAGAGTGAACAGTTGTTCTTATCTCTGGAGACTGACAGTTACTCTAGATCTGCTGTGGCCTGGGACCACAATCAGTAAGAAGATGGGTTTCTGCATCTTGTTTTACTGCTGTGGATCCTTCTAGCTCACCTGTTTGGCAGCATGGTGTGGTTATCAGGAGTCAGGGCAACACGATTCTGAGAAAACCCCACATGGCAAAGTTTTCAAGAAGTATCCATGGAGAGGAGAGCTGGGGCATAACTAGCTTTGAGTGACACATGTCAAGGGAAGAACTTGGTGCTGTACTTCAGGAGCTGGGCTGGCAGGGCTTTACAGTGCCTGGCACATGGGGAGGGTCACTTGTCAGTTGTCCCTTAGCTGATAGGGGATAGGGGAAGGTCGGTGCCATGTGGGGACTGTTGGGATGCAGTGACTGGTTGCCTTTATTGCTTTTCTCCAGTCCACAGACCCTGCAGAGAGCATCTTGAGAAAACCCTACCTGGCAGTGTGCCCTCTTTTGCTTCTGCATCTAGAAACAATTCTTTTTTTTGGACCAAGTGTAAGCTGACATCAAAGATGTTTTCACTTCTCTCAAAGGTTATTATTTTAAAGGGCAAATAATGCCCAGAGCAGGATTTTACTGTTCCCTCTGTATTTTTTTTTCTGGTGACAAGCTGATTACTTTCCCTGCCGTTTCATTTTCCTGCCGTTTCATTTTCCTGCCGTTTCATTTTCCTGTTTTTGCTTTTCCCTGAACTTCCAACTGCCATGAAAACTCCCAAGTGGTTTTGCCCAAATGCATGCAGGTGAGCTTTTAAATATGAATTGCTCGGTAGATAAATGAGGATCAGTTGCTATGTTTAATTATGCAGTCTTCTGTAATGTGTCTCCAACAAGCATTCATCTTATGGGTAGTGATTATTCTTAGCATGCCCATCTGAGCAAGATTATGCTTTGGTAATTGGTTTTGAATCCTATATCCATTTTATTTTAAGCAGCACTCACTTTAATCCTTTCTATCAATGTTTGGGGATTGAAAGTGAGGTGAGCATGTGGCAGGAGCAAGGGAAGGATTTCTCTTTTTCTTTGTTAGGATGCTGCCAAGCTGACACGGTGTAGTGGTTATCACATTCGCCTAATTTTCATTTTAGTGGAATAGGATTAAAAGAAAAGCAAAACAGGTTCAATTTAAAATAGAAACAGTTAGATTTATTAACATACAGTAAAGGTAAACAAACAAAAAAACCAACTACGAAACCCTCTCAAAAACAACCCCTCTTCCTCCCTAGCAACAATCTACTTTTCCACGAAAAAACAATGCAAAGGGACAAAACATCAGAACTCTTAAGTCAGCATCACTTAATAAAATAGTCTTTCATTCAGTCTTTTGAGAGAGACAAGTCCCTCCTGATTCTTCTGGTAACTTTTCACAAGAGACACAGTCTGTTTGTGACTTCCAGCTCCACTAACGCAGCCCGCCCGACACTGCATCATGTGAGCCTCTTAAAATGTAGCTTTTTATATGACTACATAAGGGCTTGTGGATTTT